>BLSH010073795.1:2555717-2576295 GCA_018402905.1 Glandirana rugosa | reverse complement strand
TTGAAACATTTTGAACCATTTCCACACTTGGCTCCGGGTGCACCGGCGGAACGTGTGGATTATCCTGCCTTTGCTGTGCCCTCGTCCATCGCACCCAAAGGAGCTTTGAGTTACACACCTTGGGCGTAGTGAGGGCCTTATGAGTGTACTTGGCTGCTACAGCTCTTTTTTCGAAAAGCTGATGCCTTGTTTGTTCTTCGAGAAGGGCCGCGTAAAGGATTAGCGGTTTCTTCGGCTACTATTTCTCATTGGATTAGAAAAACTGTGACTCATGCGTATTCTGTTCGGGAAAAGTTCCCCCCTTCCCAGTCACGGCGCATTCTACCCGGGCGGTTAGTACTTCCTGGGCCTTCAAACACCAGGCTTCGGTGTCCCAGGTGTGCAAGGCGGCCACGTGGGCCTCGGTTCACACCTTTACCAAGTTTTACAAAGTTGATGTGTTCGCATCCTCGGATGCTGTTTTTGGCCGCAGTGTTTTGCAGGCGGCAGTGTAGGCGCGACTGGCGCCTCTTCAGAGGATCTGTTGGGTACAGTTGTTGGCGTTTACCCACCCCTCTTTTTTTGACACAGCTTGGAATTGAATTGAATTTTTTGAAGTTGTAATTTTTTTTCCCCATAATTCTTTGCAAAATGAAGATTTTTTTATTTTACACAAAATTGTCATAATAACAAGTTATTTCTCACACACAGCATATGCATACTTGCAATGACACCCCAAAATACATTCTGCTACTCCTCCTGAGTATGGCGATAACACATGTGGGCGGCACAGTGGTGTAGTGGGTAGCACTTTCGCCTGGTAACAAAAGGGTCGCTGGTTCGAATCCCAACCACGACACTACCTGCCTGGAGTTTGCATGTTCTCCCTGTGCCTGCGTGGGTTTCCTCCGGGTACTCCGGTTTCCTCCCACACTCCAAAGACATGCTGGTAGGTAAATTAGATCCTGTCTAAGATCTATTAGATCCCTAGTATATGTATGAATGTGAGTTAGGGACTTTAGATTGTAAGCTCCTTGAGGGTAGGGACTGATGTGAATGTAAAATATATATATGTAAAGCGCTGCGTAAATTGACTATATAAGTACCTAAAATAAATAAAATAAAATAAAAATTAAAATCCATCAAAAAGACATCAATGCAGACACAGCAGGGATTGACACATTTCATGAATCATATTCACTTATTCATAATCCATAATCATAGGGATTATAAATAGGCATATATGATTTGTGAAACCATCAATCTCTGCTGTGTCTGCATTGATGTATTTTTGATGGATTTTAATCTTCAATAAAGTTACACTTATTCCTTCAATCCTGGAGTGTGGTCAACTTCTTATTGATTTCAAGTTACGTATCCAGATTGCGGACTGGATCTGCACCTGAAGGTTGGAGGGAGGTATTGCTTACACCTGGAGTGGCACATCCTGCTCTCTTGCTCGGAGTCGTGTAATGTTGCCCTGCCTCCTTCCCTTTCCCTCTATTACAACTAGATATGATTTTTTTAAACTAATGTTATTTATTTGTGCTGCCAAGCAGCACTTCCGTGTGTCTTATATAGGTGTAAATGTCTTGTATATGTGCGCAAATGTGCTGCAGGGGCTTTGAGTCCCGAGAGGACACTGTGGCACAGCTGTACACAAGCTGGTTCCCCCAACAATCTGCACAAGCACAGGGTTTCCCACACATGCACAAAGGCGATTATCAGAGAAGTCCCAAACCTTCCTTGCCTTTGCACATGCATGAAAAATCTCCTGCACATGCAGAGATGCGCCGAAGGGCGCTGCTAAGACGTAAAGGCTGGACAGAGAATATTTGCGCATATGCAATAATGGTGGCGCCACGGCGATCCATCTGGATGTGAGAACAGGTACCTGTTAAAGCTAGTTACCCCTCCCCACACCAAAAAAAGGGACAAAAACAAAGAGGGGGCATAAAGTGGAACTTCCCCTTTAGGATGGCTTTAACACTTTACCAAAAAAAATATGTTTGAAGGACTACATGCAAAACAGTTGAAGCAAACATACAAGGATTAGTGGGGTGTTAACATGCAGGACATACCAAAAGGGCTGTCAAAGAAGAACAGCAAGCAATCTGGCCTCTTGTCAGGCAAGCAAAACTAAATACTTCAGTCCTTTAGGCTGGATTCACACCTATGCATTTTTTGTGCTTTTTGTATTTTGCACTGCAGAATGTGTTCCTTAGGAAACCATGTTCCATGGACTGTAGTGCAAATCTGCAAAATGCAAAAAGCACTAAAAAGGCATAGGTGTGAATCCAGCCTTAGGCCTGATTCATATGCAGTTTGCATATTCTAGGTGCATTTCGCGTTTTTCAATACACACTTTTGATCCACTGAAGTCTATGGAACCAAAAACCAGAAAAAAAGTCCCTGGCATAAAATGCATGTATGAACTACATCCATAGGAAACCATGTTAAATGGGCTGTAGTGTGTTTATGCAAAACTAAAAACACACTAAAAATGCATAGGTGTGAACCAGGCCTTATATAAAATACTGTAGGTTATATTGTTGTTGAGCCAATTACCTACATATGCACAGAGGAAACACCCACATGTCATTCATCCTGTCTCTTCAATTAAAACTAAAGTATTTTCACTTGCTTAGTATGTAAAACATTCCTTCAACAAAAAAAAAAAAAAGAAAAAAAAGAAGCAAAGTCTCTGGTCATGTGCAATGAATCACAACTTCACTAAGTCCATGCACATGCGCATTAAAGGAAAAAACGCTAACACACACCAATAGCATGAGCTTGCGCACTGCCTAGAGACTAGCACAGTCGAAATGTCCAAGTCTCTAGGCATGCGTACTACTCAAGACAGAAGATGTTGATATTTCAGCGATATTTGCAAATTCAAATAATCAGAAAATAACTACTTATCAAAAGTGATATTGTAAAAGTAAGTATGGGTTATATAAAAAAGATATACCGGTAATAACCAAACAAAGAATAAATATTCACCAAAGGCGCACAATCAAAATCAGATTAAGAAAGAAAGAAATTTAATCATAAAATGTTTAAAAATGTCTGGTTAAAAATAGGTAGTGCTGCAGATGGTATCTGTTGTGTTCTATAGCACATTAGCGGTTGCATTTTATGTGCGCCTCTGTTGCACAAAGATTTTCTCCTGCAATCACTGATATTTACTAATATATTATATGTTTGCTAAGAAATCTCACGCAAACTGGAAGCTAAGTACTATGCACATGTGTAGTTATGACATCAGCTATGCTCTCTAACTAGGTGCAGTGCATGCTGAGCGTTGGTTTTATACAAGGGCTTATATCTACTTGAACATGTGAGTGTTCCCTTTATTTAATAAATACATTTGTTAAGTGGATTCACGCTATGTGGAATTTCCTTTTCTCCCTTTCGGATCTATTTGCTGCTGATGAGGTGTGTTGAAAGTCTATCTTGGCGAACGTTGTCAGTACCCCCATACCGGCATATTGATTGCTCTACAGTACTTTGGGATACAGGAGAATTCCAGGGATATTGGTGTATTACAGACCAGGCTTGGTTTGACTTGCCAGATATACGCCTGTCCAAGTCCATTCGATCTTGTAAGTCCCCATGCATGGTAGTGCTGTGTGTGAAAGTCGGGTTTTTTTTTTTTTTGAAAATAGTTTTTATTGTATTTTTCCAAACGCAAGGTACAAAACAGAGTCTATTGGGCATACCCAGGCTCGCACATACCAGTACAATACAACAACAAACCTTAAGATACTATAAAAGGGGAAAAACAGGGGGGGGGGGCGAAACCTAATACGGTCTAACCACCTATGCAAGATGAGAAACACATTTTTTCTATTTGATCTCAAAGGGTTTTTCAGGGTCTAGTTCACTACAGAGATGATTGCTCCCTCAAAGCCTGTGTACCCAGTGAATGGCTTGTCTGTTTTGCATAAGGCCAAAGTCCCATTAACCAAGAGTCATTGAAGTTCTAAACAAAGGAACATCCTAATCGTCTACAGAGTCTACATTTGTGGACGGGGATTCTACCCTATATGTCCCATATTTTGTGAAATTTCTTGTCGCAGGAAGTTGGGATTTTAACACGCATCTGGATTACACTAATGAACTTTTTGCACTTTATGAACTAAGTTACTGCCATTTCACATATATCAACTGGTCATGTTTATATTTATCCATTTTCATAAGGACTTTATACTTGATGCACTTTTGCACTTCATGGCTTATGCCTTATTTACACATTATTTGACTCATTTTATGTATTGGATGCCACTTCTCATTCTGAATTGTAATATTTGGTTCACAATTTTTATGTTTTATGGTTTATAATTTTTTGCAATTTTTGTATATTTGTACAGTATTCACATCACTGTATACATATGGTGTCATGGACACATGATACATTATCAATTTACAATTGTTGAATTTATGTATTAGCGCTGCACTTTATATCTACTCTTCCATTGCACTCTTGTCTGTTGTGGTGCTGGCAGCTTTTATAGTACGGTTTGCACAGTATTCCTCCTACTATAATAGGTGCCAGTGCATGCCTGCTTCAGTTTTCAGTGAAACAAGTCTTGAAAAACTACGATCATACATTTTTTCTATTAATTTTTCTTTGCTGTCGGTGTACAATTGTTATTGGAAAGAAAAGTAACTACTATTCCCTCTTAACAATGATTTT
This sequence comes from Glandirana rugosa, assembly GCA_018402905.1. NCBI lineage: Eukaryota > Metazoa > Chordata > Amphibia > Anura > Ranidae > Glandirana > Glandirana rugosa. The sequence continues at coordinate 2,571,617 of BLSH010073795.1, read as the reverse complement.
TACATTCTCAGCGCCATCTCTTATTAGGTGCAGTAGCTTTTGTGTGTGTGTGACTAGAACTTTCTTGATGGGTGTGTTTTTTCTGACGCATGCTATGATAAAATGTGAAACTTGTGTTGCGTGCAATCTTGCACCTTTATTAAGGTCACAAGCCTTTTGTAAATCAACCCCAATAGCTCACAGTGGGATGTTTGTCCATCTTTGCTGTTTATGCCCAGTTCACACTGCCGCGACTTTGAATCCAGCATGCTGGCGCAACTTCATTGCGGCTTGCATGTGACTTTTTTTAACAGAAGTCAAAGCAAGTCGTATTGAAGTCGGACCAAAAGTAGTGTAGGAACCTTTTTTCTGAGTCAGAGCGACTCAAGTCGCTCCTATTAGAGAGTTTCTATTGCCTCGACTTGTCATTCGACTTTGAACTTTTAAGTCGCATGACATGTCATGGCAGTGTGAACCAGGGCCTACAGGCTGAGCGAAAGAATACTATATGTGTGTGGCCAACTTTGCCAAGCGCTGGCCCCATTTATATCTACAGTTTAAACATATCAGCTGCTTACTATAGCTTTTTTTAAAACTAAAGTATGAAAATTCTTAAGGTTCTTATTCCATTTTACATGAAATGATTTTTACAGAGAAATCTCTATGGGCACTTGAGAAACCAGTAAAATGATGGGGACGAGTTATGTGAGCAAATCTACTACGTTAGCATGTATGAATAATGACATGTATTAATTAACAATATTATACATGGGTTTAATGAGCACATTACTGCTCTAATTGTTAATTAGAGAATCGTGAATATTATTAATAACAAGATGCTTAAAATCTAAATGTACCACATTGGGCCTAGTACAAAGAGGCAGAGCACTGTAGAAGAATAAGACCCCTTTCACATTATAGCGCCGCTAAAGCGCCGGTCGTTTTTGCGGTGCTTTAGCTGCCTTTTAGCAGCGTTTTTCAGGCGCTAGTGGGCCATTTTTTTTAAGGTCACTTGACAACGTGACCTTAACATTATCAAAAGAGACCCCTTTTGCGGCGCTTTCAAACTACTTTGGAAGCAGAACTTTTTCTAATGCAATGTTGCACCGCCCCAGTGTGAAAGCACACACTGCAATGTATAGGAGGCAGTTTTCAGGCGCCTTTCAGAGGCTATTTCTAGCGCTAAAATGCCTGAAAACTGCCTCAGTGTGAAAGGGGTCTTAGGAAATTAAAGCATTCAGAGGTGTATCCAACAAGGGGCAATTACATCAAATATTTCACATGCCGTTCCAGACAGGATCAGGCTCCACACTCAATCACATCTCAGGTGCTGGCTTGGCTCAGTTCATCTCCACTGAAGCAATCAATTGTAACAGCAACAGGGATGCCGCACACCAAGATGCAAAATGATATTCTTTGGTCCCTTTCACAGGGGCTGTCTGATCAGGTCCACCTGTCAGTTTTTCAGGCGGACCTGATCAGACCCTCTAATCTCCTCTATGGAGCAGCAAATGTCAGCAGACACATGCCGCTGACATCCGCCGCCATCCGATCCAATCCTGTCTGCCAAAAACAGATGGATGGTGGTCCTATTCCCCATCCATCCGGCGAATCGGATGGCATCGGATGGAAACAGACAGGCGATCCGTTTCCATCCGATTACCCCATAGAGGAGAGTGGGACTGTGTCTGTGTCCGCTCTGCACAGACAGACCTGTCATCCGCCTGCTCAGCAAAGATCAGCGGGGAGATCCACTGCTAAGCAAGGATTCTGCTTAGCAGAGGTGCCCGTGTGAAAGGGACCTTCCTTTATTAAAATAGCTAGGCACATCGCTTTCTCAAAGATGCTTTATTTCTCTTTAAGAAGATACAAGGGGAAGTTTATCTGCTGTAATCCACAGCAACCAATTGAGCGGCCATGCAACACTGTACATATACAGTTAGGTCCATATACATTTGGACACAGGCACAATTTTCATACTTTTGACTCTGTATGCCACCAGAGTACAATTAAAACAACACAATCCAAATTAATTTGAAGTGCAGACTTTCAGCTTTAATTCAAGGGGTTTGACATAAATATCAGCTACAAATTTTAGGAACTGCTATTTTTATACACAGCCCCCCCATTTTCAGGGGTTCAAATGTAATTGGACAATTGAATATAATAATAAATAAAATGTTAATTTTAATTTTTTTGTTAAGAATCCTTTACTGGCAATGACTGCCTGAAGTCTGAAACCCATGGACATTACCAAAGACTGGGTTTCCTCCTTTCTGATGCTTTGCCAGGCTCCAACTGCAGCAGTCTTCAGTTGTTATTTGTTTGTGGGTCTTTCTGCCTTTAGTTTTGCCTTCAGCAAGTGCAACACATGCTCAATTGGGTTGAGATCAGGTGATTTACTCAGTTATTGCAGAATATTCCACTTCTTTTCCTTCTAATGCTCCTGGGTTGCTTTTGCAGTGTATTTTGGATCATTGTCCATCTGTACTGTGAAGCGCTATCCAATCAACTTTGCTGCATTTGGCTGAATCTGGGCTGACAGTATCTCTCTAAATACTGCAGAATTCATCCAGGTGCTTCTGTCTTCTGTCACATCATCAATAAACACCAATGACCCAGTGCCACTGGAAGCCATGCATGCCCATGCCATCACACTGCAAACTCCACCATGTTTTACAGATGCTGTTGTGTGCTTTGGATCATGAGCTTTTCCATGCCTTCTCCGCACTTCTTCCTGTCATTCTGGTACAGATTAATCTTAGTTTTATCCGTCCAAAGAATGCTTTTCCAGAACTGGTCTGGCATTTTTAGATTTTGTAAAGTCTAATCTGGCTTTTCTATTCTTTAGGCTTATGAATGGTTTGCAGTTTGTAGTGAACACTCTTCTATTTGCTCTCGTGAAGTCTTCTCTTGATTGTAGACATTGACAATGATACACCCACCTCCTGGAGAGTGTCCTTCACTTGTCTGGATGTTGTGAATGGGTTTTTCTTTACCATAGAGAGGGTTCTGTGATCATCCACCAGTGTTGTCTTTCGTGGATGCCCAGGCTTTTTTATGTTGCTGAACTCACCAGTGCATTCTTCTTTCCTCAGAATGTACCAATCTGTTGATTTGGCCACTTCTAATGTTGCTGCTATCTCTCTGATGAATTTGTTTTGTTATTGAAGCCTTACAATGGCCCGTTTCATTTGCATGGAGAGCTCATTTGAATGAATTATGTACAGTTGGTTCACAACAATAGATTCCAAATGCAAATACCACACTTAGAATGAACTCCAGACCCTCTGCAGAGGAGTGGAGGAATTGGCGCAAACTGGGCACTGAGCAGAGGCTGCTGGCTTGCAGGGGGTGGGGGGAGGGAGAGGGGGAAGGGGGTAATAAAACAATGGCTCTTATGCAGAGTCCGTAGGGGTCCAAGTCTTAGGGATGTCCAATACAGTTTTCCGAGGCAGCCATGTGAGAGGAAGAAGCAGCTCTGGGAAAAGACAAAGAGAAAACCGGTGCCTTATAAGAGTAGCCTTATGGATACATTTTATTAAAAGGTAGCAGAACTACTCACATAGGTAGGTTAATCTCAGGCATGTAGATAAAATAGCCCAATGGCTACATCAGGGATAGTCCTGGGAAGCAAAAAAAAAAAGGGGGGGGGCTGGGGGCCCAGTCTCACAAAGGGCAGCTGGTGTATGAGGTTGAGGAAGCCTCTGCACTCATGCTGTTTGACAAGCTCCAACACAAGCATTCCAGATGGTCTACATCATTGGACCCACTCACCTCATCCTGCACAGCTTCAAACAGCATGTGCCTGTGTATATAAAGATGACCCAAAGAGCATGGCGTGAGATCGGCCTGAAGATGGAGCATCCGCTCCGACAATGCTTCGCCGCACGCCTCACCCCACGACCGGAAGTGCTGCAACTCCGTGTAACGCATTACTAGTCCCAAAACCAGGAAGCGCTCGAAGCCACCAGTGCAACATGGTTAAGGACACTTGCTGACATCCTGGATTTATCAAGCAACTACCATCACTTGCCGGAAAAGCCCCCACAGGACCCTTAAAGAAATGAGCAGTGACTTACACTGCAATGCTGATTACACTCATTTGTTTGTGAGTACCTTTTATTCTTTGCCATTAAATGCTTTTAAATCGTCCACACTTAGAGGCGCTGTGTTTTTCTTCTTGTTACAGTAAGTACCATATTACACATAAATTTACATCAATGTACACAATAATTATCATTTAATCCCCAGTGCTCACAGTCATACTAGTTGTCCCTGTCACTTTATATGGTTTATGTGTATATGGGTGCGCATGTGCGGGTATATATACTATGTGCATACATGTTTTATATAGGCTCAATGTGTACTTTAAAGGGGGTGCACACATTCAGATCACATTCCTATTTTACTCTCATTTTTATTTTTATTTACATTTTTATCCTGATTTTCATTTTAATTTTCATTCCTATTTTTATATTTAGATCTCATTTCTTTCCTTATCTGTTCCTTATTTCTTCTGTTTTTTCTTCTTTTTTTTACTTTTCCTTTTCAATTATAATTTTTATGAATTTAAATTTTTCCTTCACCTAATTAACTGTACTTCTATGTGAATAGGATTCCATTAAGGTTGTTGCAGCATTAGCGTGGTGTCAGCCTATAGCAGTTCCCCATGTCCCCCAACAACCAAGTACAGCCCACCCTCACCATGACACGGCTGCACACACATAAATAGCCCACTTCAAACATGGAGACCTCTTGGCCTGAAGAAGGAGTGCATGCTCCGAGTACATGTCGCCGTTACTCCAATCGGTTCTCACTCTGCCAGCCGGAAAGTGACATCATCGCCTCTGCCTGGGAGTCCCACGGACCCGGAAGCCCTGGGCACCACCACCGCTGACCGCACGGAACCCCGACAGAGACATCATCCAGAGTGTACTTCTCCCGGAGCCGTGCTGCCCATTAATTCAAGACCTTTTACCTACTTAATTGATCAAGAAATAACGAAGGAGTAGCCCACATCTGGCCATGAAACAGCTTTTGATTCAATTGACCCCTTAAAAAAGGGGGTTGGATATTCTTAAGAGCTGTAGTTCCTGGAAATGGAAAAAGGCTGAAAATTTTGTAAAAAAATACATTTTTCTTTGTTTCTGTTATAAAATCTTGCAAATTAGTAATTTTTCTTCATAAATTTTGTCCACAATTTATACTGCTATATATCTTTGGTAAAAATAACCCAAATTAGTGGATATTATTTGGTCTTTGTGGAAGTTATAGAGTCTACAATCTATGGTGCCAATCACTGAAAATTGATCACACCTGATATACTGATGGCCTATCTCATTTCTTGAGGCCCTAACAAGACAGAAAAGTACAAATACCCCCCAAATGACCCCTTTTTGGAAAGTAGACAGTCCAACGTATTTAGTAAGAGGCATGGCGAGTTTTTTTAAGTTGTAATTTTTTCCCACAATTCTTTGCAAAATGAAGATTTTTTTTTCTGTTTTTTTTTTCCACCAAATTGTCATATTAACAAATTATTTCTCACGCCCAGCATATGCATACCACAAATTACACCCCAAAACACATGTGTGAGACTTTTACACAGCCAGGCCACATACAGAGGCCTAACATGCAGGGAGCACCATCAGTCGTTCTAAGGACATAAATTACACATATAATTTCCTGACTACCTCTTGCACTTTTGAAGGTCCTGGAGCACCAGGGCAATGGAAACACCAAAAATGACCCCATTTTGGAAAGTAAACACCTGAACGTATATTCTATGAGGCATAATGAGTCTTTTGAACAGTTCATTTTTTCCACAAGTTTTTGGAAAATGTGGAAAGAAAATGAAAACGCATTTTTTTTAACACAAGTTTGTCCATTTATACAATATTTCTAACACACAGCACAGCAAACCTAGCAAAAATTTCACCCTAAAATATATTCTGCTACTCGTCCCGAGTATGGCAATACCACGTGTGACACTTTTACAAAGCCTGGCCACATACAGAGGCCGAACATGCAGGGTGCACCATCAGGCGTTCTAGGGGCATACATTTCAAATCTAATTTGACTACCTATTACATTATTGTGAGGCACTGTGGTGGCACTGATGGGTGCTGTAGTGGCATGGGTGTGTCATGGATGTGAACTGATGTGGTATGGATGAGCATGGATGAGGCATAAATGAGCACAAATGGGGGTGGGTAAGCCGTAGATGGGGATGACTGAGCACGGATGGATGGCTGAGCACAGATTCATGGGTGAGCACGGATGCATTGGTGGAGCACAGATGCATAGCTGAGCACGGATGGATGGGTGAGCACGGATGCATGGGTGACAGATGAGTGAGCACGGATGGGTGAGCATGGGTGACGGATGAGTGAGCACGGATGGGTGAGCGTGGGTGACGGATGAGTGAGCACGGATGCATGGGTGACGGATGGGTGAGCATGGATGGGTCGGTCACTGATGCGTGGGTGACAGATGAGTGAGCGCGGATGGGTGAGCAAGGATGCATGGGTGACAGATTAGTGTGCAGGGATTGGTGAGCACGGATGCATGGGTGACGGATGGGTGGGCACGGATGGGTTAGCACGGATGCATGGGTGACGGATGGGTGGGCACAGATGGGTGAGCGCGGATGCATGGGTGACAGATGGGTGAGCATGGATGCATGGGTGACAGATGGGTGAGCACGGATCCATGGGTGACAGATGGGTGAGCACGGATCCATGGGTGACAGATGGGTGAGCACGAATCCATGGGTGACAGATGGTTGAGCTGTGGGCACTTCAGACCCTGCCCACAGCACCACTGCAGCTCCTCTCTCTCCCCTCTCCTCTCACACTGCACCGATCGGTGCGGAGAGGGGAGAGACAAGCCGGATATCCACCGGCTTGTTTACATGTGATCGCTCCATCATTTGACGTAGCGATCACATGGTAAAAGGCCGCTGATTTACCGTGATCTGTGATGCGCTGGGTCTCACGGATCCGACGGTCAGGGATGCTCCCAGGTGTGCGCCCCAGCGCGATTCTGGGAGGATGTTATAGTACGTCCTCCCAGAATAATGGATCCACCTTGCGGCCATGTAATTACATTACACGATCGGCAAGTGGTTAACAAAAAAAGACTGAAAATTTGTAAAAAAATAAATAAAAAAAAACTAAAAAAAAACAAACCAACAACTTTTTATTCCTTTCTGTTATAAAATTTTTCAAATAAGTAATTTTTCTTTTTCACTGATGGGCACTGATGAGGCTGCACTAATGGGCACTGATGAGACCGCACTGATAAGATAGCATTGATGGGCACTGATGTGATGCACTGATGGACATTGATAGGTGGCACCGATCAGCTGCACTAATGGGCAAGGATATACTGCACTGATGGACACTAATGGGGCTGCATTGACAAAGCGAACACAGGGAGTGCCCGATGCGTGCCCTGGGGGGCAAGGTTCAGAACTGGATGACCGTGCTGTAGCCATCTTTGTCCTCATGTACGCTGCTGCTCCTAAACGTAAGTTTAGGAGCTTTTGGCGTTTTTTTGCCAAAGCCCCTGAACTCAACTCAATAAAAGCCTATGTTTCCATGTACACATAGGCTTTTATCAGAGTGTAGGAGCATCAGAGTTTAGGGGCAGTTAAAAGTCCCTCTTCTGAACGTAGAAGAATCGCATTCAAGAGAGGAACGCTTTGGCAAAAAAAGCAAATGTGGCAAAATGCGACAAAAACGTGGTACCACTTCTTTGCCGTGTTTAGCGGTTTTCTGCTGCTAGGAGAGTTACATTTAGGGGTGGCCAGTGTACATGTAGCCTTTCGAATATAGCGTAGTCGGCAAGTGGGAGGCGGGTGCAGGCGGCTGACAAAAGCCCAGGCACCGAGACGCAATTTCAAGTCACGGCGACCTGGCGCCTAGGATTTGTCGAGCCCTGACCTACTCCATACCCTGGGGTGGCATCATTAGTGCCTCCTTTTACTCAGCTAGGTATGTATATATTGGAAACAGAGCTCCTTCAAATCTACAGTGTTACCTCAATGCTGCCCACTCATGTTACAGGAGGAGACATTAAAGAGGAGTTTCACTCGTTTTTGTGTTTATCAAAAGTCAGCAGCTACAAAAAGTCTAGCTGCTGACTTTTAATAAACACACACTCACATGTCCCATGATCAAGCGATGCGGCCGTCCAAACCCTTGGTTCTCTCCTTCGCCTCTCCCCGGCGCTGGCATCACAAGTGTGGTCACCCGGCTGTGACAGCTTGCGGCTTCACAGCCAGGTGTGTACTGCGCATGCATGAGTCGCACTGCTCCTCCTCTATGGCCCGGAAATCTTCTGGGACCAGTGACATGTTCCAAAAGATTGCAGGGAGGGAGGGGGAGAAGAGAACTCCTGCTCGAGTTGCTTACGCAGCCCGAGCGTAAGTGGGAGCTGGGTACCTGTCAAAACTAGGTACCCACCCCCCCCAAAAAAAAGACTTGCCAAATGTGGCATGTAAGGGGGTGAGGAGTACCTAAAGCGGAACTTCCACTTTTGAGTGGAACTTCACTTTAACTATGCAGAAACTTTCCGCCACTTTGATGTAGGATTGTTGTAAGGGATAAACTCTTGTCTGGGATACCTTCTAACAATTATTTTTTTCAGATGTATATTTCCTCCCTCATTTAGGGACAATATGTTTTGTAAGATCAAACTCCTCCTCTGGCCTGATATCCCTATTTGTCCTTGGAGTTTGGACATTAGGACGCTTAGCGGCATATTTTGAGCTCAACGTTTAGAGGCAGGAAAAAAAACCTTCTGGTTCGCAATTCTGATTGGAGCTTACTGGCAGAAAAAAAATGTAAAACTCTCCTAAACCTGTCTACACTATGTACAAAGAATGCTCTATATGAGCATTTTTTACTCCCAAGAGAACAGACATTTTTTTAAGCCCAGTGTGCATGGAGCCTGAATATCAAAAATACAACAACAACCATACTAGCACTGCGGCAATAATTACAATTACTGCAGAACAGAGGTTTTAATTCTCTTAATCGGGGAAGAGCAAGACAAAGGGCACAATGTTGACGATGACCATGGACAGTCTACTGGGATGTGGTTCTGAAGCCCTTGTATATTTACGCCTACACAGGTCCTGCAAGACCATGGCATGTCATATGAAGGGAAGGGACTCTGGACAGGAACTTGTCTTTTCTAGTTCTTCTGCCAGAGCTGCAGTGAGCTAAGAGTTGCCTATTCCGAGAAACTATGATTCACATCAAGATGCTACAATCAAATCATTGGCACAAACATCCCCATGACAACAGCGATGTACTAATGGTCAGGCTCAGGAGGAGACTTGTCACTAGGTAACATTTATGTTCACAGTCTGAACAAATATTCATCCTTGACATGTGGGGAGTGTTTACTGGAAATGAGTAACATTGTATAACGGCAAAACATGGCTCATCTTCTGCAGAAATATGACTTCTCGAGAGGTGGGGTTGTTGGGTACAAGGTCATTTCAATGTCGAAAACCCCAAATCTGTGTTTTTTTCCACAGCACACACAGTGCTGAATATTAGTGCCGCTGCTGCAAACACCTGATGATTGAGTATCATATCCACATTAGGGCAGACGTATAAAAAGTACCTGAAAGAAAAGTGTGGTGTATTACCTGCAGCTATCACATTCCCACTGAAGGTGTACCACCATTCTCCAGGACCTTGAGACCCAGTACTATATCTGCTGCAAGATAATCATCAGTCTATGCCTATTGAAGCTAAACCATGGTTTAAGACAGTGCTCAGGTAACCCAATAAAATGCATTGTTTTTTTGTACTTTGTAAACAATTTGTGTAGGACTCAACAGACAAGGTGACCCTTGGATGGTGATCTCACACATTGTACCCCAAATACAAACTAATACCTCACGATTTTGTGTTTTTTGGTCATTAAGTAAAAAGATGCATTTATAATGCATATCAGCCTGTCTGCTAAATAAATGGTAGAGGTGGTGCTAAGAGGTTGGTTTACAACAAACGTACATCCATAAATTAAATCCCTTTTTTTTTTGCATTTCAGTGTGTTGCTGCTAGCAATCACGTCACCTGGACTTGGTCTGACGCTGTGCTCAGGTAACCCTGTTTTCAACGTCAGTTTTCCGTACCGCTTATCCCCTTTATGTGCCATTACGCAAGGTTTTTTTTAATAGATCACAAAACTTGCACACAATGCTCCTGGCTGATGGTCTCTGCTGTCTAACGATAACAACATTAGCATGCTAGCTCTAGAAACACCCTACGGTTCTACCTTTTGAGACAGTCGCATTACAGTACATTTCCAGTGACAAATCAGTTGAAGCCTCCTGCACTGTGAACACGGAAACCACTCTTCAGGTGTCAGAATCTTACTCGCTAGAATTCCTGGCCCAAGTAGTCAACACGTCCATTCCATACTCTTACCCAACCTTCACATTCATGCCTTTGAAATCATAGCTGGGAATGGACAGTGTTAGCTGAGATGTCACCACAAATATGCACAGTCTGTAGATGGTGCTATTCTACTGCAGGACACTATGCCTTGTGGCATTACAGCTCACAAAACCATTTCTAAATGTGTTTCACTTAGGCCCCTTTCACACTGGGGCGGTGGAGTGTTAGCGGTAAATCCCCGCTAGTCACAGCAGGGATTTACCGCTGTTAGAGCAGTGCTACGGCTGCGGGAGGGGGTAAACAGGGTTAAAAGTGCCGGCTCTCTGCGCTTCCGAGGCGGTGTGCAGCCGCTTCAGAAGCGCTGCCCATTGTATATTACCGCTCACCGCACCGCCCCAAAGATGCTGCTTGCAAGAATTTGTAACGTCCTGCAAGCGCACCCCGCCCCAGTGTGAAAGCACTCCAGCTTTCACATTGGGGTGGATGGGGAGTGACTTTTGAGGCGCTTTACAGGCGCTGTTTTTTAAGCTAAATAGTGCCTGTAAAGCGCCTCAGTGTGAAAGTAGTCTTAAAGCTGAGCTCTAGGCAGTGTGACAAGTTGGGGGTTTGTAGCTCATTGATAGTGCAAAATAGTGAGTTTGCGCCATACCAGAAGTGCGTTTCATGGCTTTTCCTGCCCACTTTTATTTAAAGAAAGAAAAAGTTCACAAATGTATAGCTTACCACGCAGGGGGTTCTCACCATCAATACAACAAAAGAACAATATCCAAGACTCCTGGCTCTCTTTGCAGCTCCACTGCTCAGGCCTCATGCCTTGATCCTCCAGACCATCTAGCACCTGTCCCCAGTGCTAGTACACAAAGGCTGTATCTCTTTCAGCTGTGTCTTTCCTTTACAGCTCCCAACTATTCCATTTCTCATAGACTCTCTCTCCGACTCGGGCCTCTGGATTTGGGCACCTCTAACCCCTGGGTGAGGCCCTGTCTCCCGGCTTCTTTCTCTCAGACTCTGGCCTCTGGCTTGGGGAACCTCTGACCCCAGGGTCCCTGTCTCTCAGCTTCTTGGCTTGTCCCGTCCTGGACAGCACGGTGCAGACATGCACCTCTCCTCTCCCTTACAACCCCTGACCCCCTCGGGAGGGTGGGGCCCTGACCTCTAATCCTGATACTACTAAAAGAACAGCACACACCTGTGCCATTTAGTGGGCCTGTGTTCTCCAAAACCTGCCCCCAACTGCCTTATCACACAGTGGCATGGCCTTGCGGTGCCACACCAGATATACAAGTCACAAATTAAGGCAGCTCTCTATTTACTGAAACATCAGTAAATTTATTTTTTAAATGCAAGTAGCATAAGTAACCAAATTAGATCTGAATAGCTGAGATGGGACTGGGAAAGAGAGAAGCAGCCTAAGCTGCTAATTGGCTGTTTTGCATTGCTCATGTGCTAAGAAAGGATATGCTGATAGGAGGAGAGGGCAGCGTGGCATATATGATCTTTTTAGTCAGGTAGATGACCAGGGAATGGTGGAAAGGAAAGCAGTCAGGGTTGATGGGGGAATCCCTCCCCCCTCTCACAGATCTATTGTGTTCTCCCAGCGGGGAGGGGGGGAGGGTTGCGACGCGTACAGCCATCCCTCCTGGGAGAACACAGTGATTATTGCTAAGGGATGTAGCCACTGGCAATAATCACATGACGAAAATCCAACATACTGGTTGTACCCAAGTCAATCAATGGATCAATTTGGGTACATTCGATTTGCCTGTCCTTACTGAACCAGCCGAGAATCAAACCATCTATGGCTGGCTTAAGTCTGCTGCTTCTCATTTTATTGTCCAGTCATAGGCTGGGGGAAAGATAGCAGCTCAGTGTACATTCTATAGAACATTGTGAGCAGGCAAATAGGTTTATTTTACTGCAGAAGAGATATTGCATGTCTCTTCTGCAATAGAGAGCCTGCCTGCTTACCGTTTTTTAATAAGGGACTTTAGTTCCGCTTTAAATGGAGCAGAGGAAAATCAGGTCTCCTTCCCTGTCAGACAAGGCTGTGCTGTGTAAATCTCAGGAATAGATGTGCAGAATGACAAATCATTTGGCATATAAAACAAATCCTGCACATGCATTTCATCTGTGTATTTAGCTGTTTGCTTGGGATTTAGCTTTAAAGGCTAACATCAGAAACATGTATCTATTTATTTTATTTTTTTGTTTTAGATACAGTATGGAAGAGTTAAAATTTCTGCCAAATGTTTTATTTTTGTCTACAATCCCAATGGGGAAATTTTTCTTTCGCCTTCTGCCTCTGTGATCCCTGATACCTGGGGGGCGGGGCAGAGGAGGATTCCTGGAACAGGAAGATTCAGGAATTCTAACCCTATTTTATTTTATTAAAAATGTGTTTTTGTTTGTGTCATAATTGAAGAGATAATTAATCACTTCCTGCTCTGATATATGCCCATCATATATTGCCTAGGGCAAGGTTTCTCAACTCCAGTCCTCAAGTACCCCCAACAGGTCACGTTTTCGGGATTTCCCTCAGATGAAATGGCTGTGGTAATTACGAAGGCAGTGAAGCTTATCAAATCACATGTACAAAATAATGGAAAGCCTGAAAACATGACCTGTTGGGGGTACTTGATGACTGCAGTTGAGAAACATTGGTTGGGGGTACTTCAGCCATGTTAACAGCTGCTTTATAATATATTAAAGTGGAATTCCAGTCAGAACCTAACTCACACTAAATCTACACTCTGCCACATTCTAAGGCTAATCTATCTAGCCCTGTAAAGCAAAAATTGCTGTACTTACCTTTTTTGCAGCTGCTCCAGTCCGTTCCCACACTGAACTGTCAGTGGCAGCTTCAGAGTGTAGGTGGGTGCAGGGGACGCAGCTGACAATGGAAGCCCCATAATAAATCTAAGGGTAACCCTCACTTCCCTGGCATTCCATAACTGTTGTCGGTTCTGTCCTGCACACAGCATCCGTTGCTGGAGACCAGACCAGATCGGCTTCAGAGAAGGTAAGTGCAACGATTTTTGCTTTAGGCCTCATTTACACTGCTGCTGGTAAACTGACGTTTTGAGGCATTTGGGCATTTTTTCAGCTGCCCCTGAACTTTCCTCTATGTTATCTTATCAGTACATTTACACAGGTTCGTTTAAGGTAATTTCCAGGCAGTTGAGTTTAAAGGCTTTTTCTGGAACGAAAAAAAATAGGTTCAGACGCCAGTTCAGAGGAACTTGAAATGCCAAACAGCTTGTAAACGCCGCTAAACGCGCCTAAACGCGGTAACTCACGTCTAGAACCGTTTCGTTTACAGGCGTTTCCATTCTAAAAAAATATATATATATTTTTTTTTTAAACGCTAAAATAGACGCAAACGCGGCATGAAAAATGCGGCAAAACGGCCGTTTTAGACGCCGGCTTCTAGCTGTCAAAAAAATTGTTCAGGGGAGGTTGATATAGCATCCCGTGTAAATGGAGCCTTACAGAGTTAGATAGATTTATGCTTAGAATGTGGCAGAGAGCAGGTTTAGCGTTAGTTAGGTATTGACTGGAATTCCACTTTAAGTATGAAACTAAATTAAAAGAAGAAAAATTACATACAATTAAAAAGTAGGTGATCTATAATGATGTTGCTTTTCTACATTTAATAAGTGAAGCAATGTAATGTAATTTGTAAAACTCCGAATGACATTAGTCTTACTTATAGTTTCTGAGGCTGTGTGTGTTCAGCGAGTGACAGTCATAAAACCATCTAAGAAAAATGACATTTTCATCTGCCATTACAGAGTAAATTATTTTCTAATGGCTTTTCCCTGGAATTACTGGAACAGACTTTACCCATTGTAGCCTAGTTTTAACCTATACATCAATATGCAGTTAGAGATAATTATTATAATTCTTTAAATGGAATGTTTTGTTTCTCTCTAGAATATTTTGTAAGCCATCCAGTTCACTTACAATTACCATCTTGCAATGTGAGGAGGCAGTGCAGAGGCTCTGGGTATAATGGGTATATGTGAAACACAACACACAGTGGGCATGACCTGCTGCTATCAAAAAGGGCACCTTGGATACAGATGGTAGTGCTGACAGTGCAGTGGTTTTAGATACCACTTTATAAGGGACATGGAAAGTGAAAGACAATCAGCGCAGTCACTGTTATTACAAAATACCATAAACTATCTGTGACATACAGTGGGGGAAATAATTATTTGATCCCCTGCAGAAGTTTGTCCACTTACAAAGAGATGAAGGGTCTATGATTTTTATCATAGGTGTATTTTAACCACTTCACCCCTGGAAGGATTTCCCCCTTTAGGACCAGAGCACTGTGTCGCTTTAACTGACAATTGCGCGATCGTGCGACGTTGTACTTAAAAACATTTGCATCCTTTTTTTCCCCACAAATAGAGCTTCCTTTTGGTGGTATTTGATCACCTCTGCATCATTTCTGATCACCGCTATAAACAAAAAATAGCGACAACTTTGAAAAAAAAAAACAATATTTATTACTTTTTGCTAAAATACACATCCAAAAAAATATATACCGTATATACTTGAGTATAAGCCAAGTTTTTCAGCACATTTTTTGTGCTGAAAAAGACCCCCCTCGGCTTATACTCGAGTCAGTGTCTGTGGGTGATGAGCAGATTCACATTAAACAGAGCCATGCTGCTTCTATGAGCCGTTCTGTGCTTTGTAAGTGTGATTAAACACATTGGAATGCAGAGAATGCTGAGAGAGGTGTCAGATTCTCAGCTTGATGTCGGGAGGTGGGGGAGGTGGGCAGAACAAGCTGATGTTAGCTGTTCAGTCCCGCCCACCTCCTGATCTCTGTGAAGAGCTGCAGCTCTCTCTCTGCATTCTTTACATTCCAATGTGTTTAGTCACACTTACACAGCACAGAACGGCTCTTAGAAGCAGCACAGCTCTGTTTAATGTGAATCTACCTTACTCATCCCTTATGTGTTCTGGCTACAGTCTGTGTCCTGGATAAAATCCCTGTGTCCTGGCTACAATACCTGTGTTCTGGCTACAGTCTGTGTCCTGTATAAAATCCCGGTGTCCTGGCTACAATACTTGTGTTCTGGCTACAGTCTGTGTCCTGTATAAAATCCCTGTGTCCTGGCTACAATACCTGTGTTCTGGCTACAGTCTGTGTCCTGGCTAAAATCCCTGTGTCCTGGCTACAATACCTGTGTTCTGGCTACAGTCTGTGTCCTGTATAAACTCCCTGTGTCCTGGCTACAATACCTGTGTTCTGGCTACAGTCTGTGTCCTGTATAAACTCCCTGTTTCCTGGCTACAATACCTGTGTTCTGGCTACAGTCTCTGTGTCCTGGCTACAATCCCTGAGTTCTGGCTACAATTCCTGTGTTCTGGCTCCCTGTCCCTGTGTTCTGGCTACAATTCCTGTGTTCTGGTTGCTGCATTTGCCACCCTAGGCTTATACTCGGGTCAATAACTTTTCCCAGTTTTTTGTGGTAAAAGTAGG
>BLSH010073795.1:2539612-2553934 GCA_018402905.1 Glandirana rugosa | reverse complement strand
CCCACAGAGGGAGGGGACTTCCGTTAACGGGACCCTGCAGGGTCATTCATTACTTATTATCGGAGTGAGACACAGGGCACTACAAAATACAGATTCAATTTTCACTTTATATATATATATATATATATATTCACTTGAAATGTTATGGGCTATATGATCTTACCTTCACATTTTTTATTTTTACTTATTTCTGAATTATTGTTTTTATTTATTTATATTTATATTATTGTAAGCGCAACACAGCGATAATATCTCACTAGTGTGGTGCAGCTTCTTCACTCTATGGATTTATTTCGTTTGATCACAAGCGCGGTTATTTGCATTTTGTTTTCACTATTATTCCTTACTTACCGGGTTATACTTCATCTCCAGGTGAATGGACACTGGTAGACCAAAGGTCTTTAGACAGGAAGTGATCCCCTATATAACCCCTCCCATACAGGAAGTACTTCCGTTTTGTAGCAAGCACAAACATCCTATTTTCTTTTTCATACATCACGGGACACAGAGTGAGGCTATTATTCATTACTTACTGGGACGTCCCAGGGCAATTGCCTTCAGGGGAGGGAGACACCCTGCCAAACAATAGCCATCAGACCTTATACGGCAGCCCACAGTATACTGCGGCCGAAAGTCGAATCCTCGGCTGCTTGAACATCCACCTGATAAAATTTTGTGAACGTATGCACTGAAGACCAGGTAGCAGCCTTACAAATCTGAGGCATAGATACCTGATGGCGAAAAGACCAGGAGGTTTCTACACCCCTGGTAGAATGAGCTCTTACCCTGAAGGGAGGAGCTTTACGTTTCAGACCGTAGGCCCGAATGACCAATTGACAGACCCAATTTGCAACGGAAGCTTTGGAAACTGCCTGCCCCTTCTTGGGTCCTTCTAGTAAAACAAAAAAGGAGTCTGATTCTCGGATCTCCACAGATCTAGACAAATAAACTTGCACTACATCCAAGAAGTGCAGTTGTCTCTCTTCCACCAAACAAGGCTGAGAGATAAAAGAAGGCAAAACAATGTCCTGATTCAAATGAAAGGCTGACACCACTTTTGGTAAAAAGGATGGAACAGGTAGTAACACGACCCTGTCCTGGTGAAAGATCAAGTATGGTTCCCTGCACAAAAGGGCCACCAACTCTGACATCCTTCTAGCCAAGGTGATAGCCATCAGGAAGGCTAGCTTGCTTGATAGGCTCAAATTGTTGTTTCTGTAACACAGACAGCACCAGGTTTAAGTTCCAAGGACACATAGGTGACCTAATGGGGGGGAAGCAAACCAGTTGCCCCTGCATAAAGGGTTGGATCAGAGAATGGGAGGCTAAGGGCCTTTGGAAGAATACTGACATCTGACCCCTGTGGGTACTCAAAGCCATTTTCTGGCTTCACACCAAGCAATAAAGGCTTTCCAGATCCTATAATAGATCTTCCTAGTGGCCGTTTTTCTGGCATTCACTCGGGTAGATACCACCGGTCCCGATCCTTTAACACCCTGACTTCAATAGCCATGCTGTCAAATTTAGAGACTGTAAATTGGGGTGGAATATAGGACCTTGAGACAGTATATCAGGGCGGTGCAGAAGCGTCCATGGCCCATCTATTGCCAATCTCACAATCTCTGGGAACCTGGGCAAGGCTGCTGCAACCAGGATGACTGGAACCCCCTCTCTCTGAATCCTGCGCAACAAATGTGGAAGGAGAGGAATCGGGGGGGAAAGCATAAACCAGGGAGAACTGGTTCCATGGAACTACTAGAGCATCTGCTCCGATTGGCAGGGGATCCCTTGTTCGGGACACAAACTGCTGTAGCTTGTTGTTGAACATGGATACCAATAGATCGACCGATGGCCATCCCCAACGCTGGAAGATTTCCCGAAACACATTTGGGTGTAGGGACCATTCCCCCCGGGCAGATCTGCTAGCGGCTGAGATAATCTGCCTTCCAGTTCTCTACCCCCGGGATGTGGACCGCCGATAGAACCTACACATGTCCCTTTGCCCAGGTTAATATGTGGTTCACCTCCTCCTGAGTTGAATGGTTCCTGGTACCACCCTGGTGGTTGATATAGGCCACTACAGTGGCATTGTCGGACTGCACCCTGATGGGGCAGTCCTGAAGCTCCACCATCCAGGACCATAGGGCCAGATGTACCGCCCGTAACTCCAGGATGTTGATGGGCAGGCTCTGCCCTTGACCATCTCCCCTGGGCTGTGAGCCCCTCTAGGGTCACTCCCCAGCCCGAGAGACTGGTGTTTGTGGTCAGTACTCTCCAAGACACCCTTTTGCAGGTTCTGATCCTGCAACCACCAGCTTAGGCTTAAGCGCATGTGGGGAGATAAGGACATGGGGTAATCCAGGGCTTGTGATCTCCTGTTCCAAACCGACAAGACGCTTTGTTGTATAGGCCTGGAATGGAATTGAGCGTAGGGTACTGCCTCGAAGGAGGACACCATCCTTCCCAGAAGACTCATACAGAACCGAATGGAGGGTTGCCTGGTGCCCCTTACCTGACGCACCTGATCCTTCAGGGCACAGATCTTTATGGGTGGCAGAAATACCTTTGCCTGGGCCGTATCCAGGATCAGACCTAGATATTTGAGACTCTGAGCTGGTCTCAAGACTGACTTTTCGGTATTTATGACCCAGCCCAGGTTTTCTAAATACTGCACTGTGCAGGCTACATTGTGTTCCAGGGCCTGTAGTGAGTGATCTCTGAGCAAGAAGTCATCCAAGTATCCGAGCACCAAGATCCCCTGGGCCCTTAAAAGACCCAGTACGGGTGCTAGGATCTTTGTAAACACTCGAGGTGCTGTGGCAAGCCCAAAGGGCAGTGCCACAAACTGGAAGTGATTTTCCTCTACTGCAAACTGCAGGAACCTCTAATGAGGTTGAAAGAATGGTACGTATAAATATGCGTCCTTGATATCGATGGAGGCTAGGAAGTCTCATCTGGAGCGAGGCTACTACCGAGAGGACTGAATCTATCCTCAAGGATTAGATTAAAAGATGTTGGTTCAGGGATCTTAGGTCCAAGATTTAGAACCATGAACAGGTTTGAATAAAACACTGTGCCTCTTTCGGACACCGGAACCTGTATGATCACTCCCTGATGCTCTAACTGCTCTAGTGCTTGAAATAATATGTTTCTTTAGAAGGATCCGCAAGAACATTGGCTCTTAGAAACTTCTGAGGAGGAAACCTCCGTAATTCCAGCTTGTAACCACGGGACACTGTTGAGGTGAACCACTTGTCCTGCTCCACTGTTCTCCAAATGTCCGCAAAATTGAAGCAGCTTTTCCCCCACCCAATAGAGTGGGATCGTCCTCTCAAAAGGAGGGCTTGGTGCCGGGTTTAGAATCGTTCAGGACCCTGGTTTTTTTTTGGCTCTGGCCATGTGGCTTGCCCCTGGCTCTAGCGCCTTTTTGGTGGCGGAACTGTCTTAAACAAGGGGCACCTGGTCCTTTTCTTTACAGGAAGTAAAGAACGCTTTCCTCCGGAAATCTATTGGATGTATCTGTCCAGATCATCACCAAACAAACGTTCCCCGTGGAAGGGGAACCCTGCCAATAGCTTCTTACAGGGAAGCTTGGCTGACCAGTTGTTAAACCACACAAGTCTGCGCATGTGTACAGACTGGAGAGCCAGATGAGAGACTTGCTGTATAGAATCTTTTAAGGTATCTACAGCAAAACACAGCACTTGAGGAATATCTGCCCTACTTTCAGCAAGATCATCCTCCTGGTTAGGCCTGTCAGGCCATCTGACCTGATCCTTTAAGGACTGGCAGACTCCAATTGCTGCGACAGCTGGCTGAATATCTGAACTGGCCAAAGAAAAGGAAGCCTTTAATAATGACTCCAGTTTCTTGTCAGCGTGGTCTTTTAAGCCCTGTGCGTTATCCACTGGACAAGTTAAGTTTTTGTTTAACCGCTTGCCGACCATCGATCGGCAATTGACGGCGACAAGCTGGCTCTCCTGCGCAAATCGCCGTCATACGACGGCGGCCGCGGGATCTAGCCTGGTGAGCGCACGCGCACCGCCGGAGGCGCGCCCGCGCGCTCACTGTGTTCGGGGAGGGCCAGGGAGCGGTGGAGTCGATCTCCGCCGGCCACCCGCGATGCCCCCCCCGGAGCGAAGGAACAGAGGTCCGTATATGTAAACACGGACCTCCGTTCTGTGTGAGGGGGAAGGGCTGTGATCACAGCCTTCCTGTATACGAAGGCTGTGACCACTTCCCTTCCCCAGCTAGGGCAGTCCCCCCACAGTTAGAACACGCCCAGGGAACATAGTTAACCCTTAGAGCGCCCCCTGCAGGTTAACCCCTTCACTGCCAATGGCATTTACACAGTAATCAGTGCATTTTTATAGCACTGATCGCTGTATAAATGCCAATGGTCCCAAAAAAGTGTCAAAATGGTCCGACATGTCCGCTGAAATATCGCAGTACCGCTAAAATTTGCAGATCGCCGCCATTACTAGTAAAAAATAAAAAAACACAAAAAAACCCCAAAAATGAATTATCATCCGTAAACGCGACCACTTTTGCGCAAACCAATCAATAAATGCTGATTGCGATTTTTTTTTATTGCAAATATGAGGAAGAATATAAATCGGCCGAAAACGCTGAAAAAAAATGTTTTTTTATATTTTTTTTTGGATTTGTATTCTAGCAAAAAGTAAGAAATTTGGGTTTTTTTGCAAAATTGTCGCTCTTCTTTTGTTTATAGCGGCGATCAGAAATGATGCAGAGGGGATCAAATACCACCAAAAGAAAGCTCTATTTGTGGGAAAAAAAGGACGCAAATTTCGTTTGGGTACAACGTTGCACGACCACGCAATTTACAGTTAAAGCGACGCATCGCCGAATCGCAAAAAAGGGCTCCGGTCCTAAAGCTGGAAATCCTTCCGGGGCTGAAGTGGTTAAGGAAGAGACTGCTGCATCTAAGGCTGGCATGCTCCATTTCTTAACAAACTTTTCCTCCATAGGATATAAAAGGGAACAAAAATCCTATCAGGATGTTCCCAGTCAGCATACACTGCTTGTTCCAACAGCAGGCGCAAGGGGAAAGCCCGTGCAACCTGAGGAGGCTTCAGGGACCCCAAAGAGGACAAGGGAAGCTCAGAAACATCTGCAGGAGGTAACTTAAAGACAGAATGAACCATCCCGGTAAGAGTCTTGATCAAAAGCCTCGGCGACAGAGGCTGATACCAACTGGATATTTTCTGGCCCAGATTCCTCAGAAGCAGACTCATCTGCCGGGCCATCTCCTAAGTCATTAGCATCTAGCTCTTCCCCTTCCTCAACCCATTCCTGCTCCAAATTAGGAGGCTCAGGGGAGGGGGATCTGTCATGCTTCTTGCCACCCTGTGGGATGGAGGCAATCATGCCAGCAATCCTGTGCTCTAACCCGGCTAGGGCTGAGGACAGTTCATCCCTGGTGACAAAGGGTGAAGCAGCAGCGTTGACTGTAGGCACAATACCAGACATGTGCAGCAGCTCAGATTGCCTGGAAGCCTCTGGTCTCTCAGGGGATACAACACTAGGGTTACGACTATGCTCCTCAGGAGCTACTGACGACATTGGTGTGCCTTTCCCTGTAGTGTTAACCCTGTTTCTCTTTTTTGAAGACATTGCAAGCCATAAAAAGGGAGTACCTGGGTTTAGTAGGTTACCTCAGAAAGGAGACCCTTTAATAGGTCTCTTCAAGCCTCTATGCAACAATCCTGCTAAGCACTTTAGCCTACCAACCAACACCTGGTGACTCAAGTGACCCGGATAAGCAGGAATGAGTTGCTTTTAAGTGAATGGTACAGAGCCTATTCTGTGTCCCAGAGCTGTCCCCTGGAAGCACCCCGCATGTCAGGCATTTACTGTTTATATAAGATGGCGGTGCGTTGGGATGGTATCGCATGCGTGCACACGCACATTCGCGGTCACGGCGGACACACGCGGCTGTGTACGCACACAAACGAATGCTCGCGTGCCATCTTAGAGCTACGGCGCATGCGCCCAGTAGCCACGAACGATCGTGCACTCTGGCGAACCAAGCTGTGCAATGGCGCACCTTTGTGCGCAGACTCTCCATAAGGTAAAACAGCAAAAGACAACAGGAAAAAGGTACTCCAATTCAAACACCAGCAGCTAGCCCAAACTCCTCCCTGCGGTCACCGATACACAGGTGTCCAGCCTTAGCTAGATTGACAGATTGTTACACACATGGGTCACCCCACAATAAGTAAATAAGGGGGGATTTTACTTACCCACCCAGGCGCAGGGCAATCTTAGAAACCAAGAGCCCAATCTTCACCCATCACGGTGGGTTCCTGTCACTCAAGGACTGGGTACCCTTTTCATGTTTTAAAGTCCACTCTCTTCGAAGTGTACAGCACCCTGCAGAAATGCCTTAGCTCTTATATAATATAAATAAGACTTGAGGGAAATCACTGGAATGACCAGGGAGAGCGAGGGTGAGCGCTTTTGAATGCCACATAAATTTGTACTATAAAAGAAAAAGAAAAAAAGTAATAATGAACAACCCAGTGTGAATAGACTAGTCTTTTTTTCATGGCTGTGGTAGGTACCACCTTACTTTTGTTTGGTAGAACTACCCTGTGTATCTTCAATTGTCCTCTTTAGATTAATATACTTACAGATATATCCTTGTATATCAGATGTCCCGCGACCAAACATCCAACACCTACCTGACCGTCTAATAACTGGTACGTCTTTTGATCTTTTGCGCTTTTGTATTCATTATTTCTTATAGAGCTATTACTTCTGGAGTGCTAATCCATACCCCTCTCTTTCTACTTTGTAATTTAGGATTATTTTGTCCCTGTACTCCCTGGCAATTATCATTGGGCGCTACTTTGTGAAACATCTCCTACATGCTATTGGACATCACACTTAGACCTTTTGTTGTTTACACCATCATATTTCTCCTATTTCATGTTCTCGGTGGACTGAGGCAGGACTAAGCTATCTAAATTCACATGCCCTTCTGATTGATACCTTGAGTAGACGGTCAGTATAGACACATAAAACTGATCGATGTATATTGATCACAGTCATTATATTTTGAATGTATCCCTTATGTTGTGTTTCCTTGTCTTTTTGTACCATATATAGAGGATTTTAATGTGACCACTTACCCCTGAAGAACTTTCGAAACGCGTTGGGCTTTGTCTGCCACCTAGTGGCAATGCAAGTGGTCTAAGTGTATTTGTATTTTAATTGTTTGTCACCAGTATTATATCTTTCACTGATTGAAATGTTTTGTATGTTACCCCTTATATGTCAGTTTTTGTTCTATTGTATGCTTATTGTGTACCCCTTGATGGCTGACCTTTCATCACGGTCATGTCCTTTTTTTTTAAAATGCATAAATATTTTTTCTCTATTTTACTTTAATCTTTTGTTCTTTGTAAAGTTGGTGCCCTATAAAGTCTCATTGGGGGGTCCTTTCTACTTCATATAAATTGAAATTTGAAGTCAAAATTAACACTGGTCACTAGTGCAATGCGCATCGGTAGGCTGCATTCATCAGCGATGATATGGCTAATAAATAAATTTGCTTCTAATAGCTGTAACAGATGATTGCACTTAAATACATCTTCACTTATTTAACCACTTGCCGACCCGACCACCTTGCATACATTTACTGCGGCAAGTTGGCTCCGCTGCGCAGATCGCCATCTATAAACGGCGATCTGCGCAGCCACAGTTGCAGGTGCACCGCTGCCGGCGCACTCTCGTGCCCGCCGCACTCTGCGTAAGTGTGGCCACGGGTTGGGCGGACTCGATGTCTGTATAAGTGTAAATGGTCCCAAAAAAGTGTCAAAAATGTCCGATCTGTCCGCCGCAATACTGCAGCCCCAATAAAAATCGCAGCTAATACCAGTAAAAAAAAAAAGTTAAAAAAACGCCATAAATTAATTCTCATGGTTTGTAGACGCAATAACTTTTGCGCAAACCAATCAATAAACTCTTTTTTGCAATTTTATTTATCAAAAATATGTGGAAGAATATATATCGGCCTAAACTTATTAATAAATTTGTTTTTTTATGGATATGTATTATAGCAAAATGTAAAAAATATTGTTTTTTTTTTCTTTTCCAAAATTGTCACTTTTTTTTTGTTTATAGCGCAAAAAATAAAAACCGCAGAGGTGATAAATTACCACCAAAAGAAAGCTCTATTTGTGGGAAAAAAAAGGACGTTAATTTTGTTTGGGTACAATGTCGCACGATCGCGCAATTGTCAGTTACAGTGACACAGTGCTGAATCACAAAATGTGCTAGGGTCAGGAAGGGGGTAAATCCTTCCGGGGCTGAAGTGGTTATTGAGGGGAAAAAAAGCTCAGAGTGGGCATAATCGATAATTAATCTTAATCTCCACCATAAGCAATGTCTATATAGCTCTATGTTCATTTGAATTTTAGTGGGACAGAATGCATACCTAAAGAATCTTTTCAGGCAGAATTGACGATTTTATAGATCTTGTAACAAATTCTGAAGAAATGGCCAATTCATCATCTTGCACCTGCACCTGATACGCCAATTATGTTTGAAAAACATTTTGATTGCTCCACTTTATGGGTCTATAGCATGATCAGTGTTTACAGAATAGAAACCCCTGTTAAAATGTAAAACATCCTATACTTATTATGTACTTTAAAGACTACAGCTCAGGTGAGGAGTTAAAGAATACTACCAAATACGTCAATATCAAAGGAACAATTTCTATGCACTACAAGTCATGCTCATTAAATTCAGCATGAAGAATAATATCAGTTTCAGGGTGGAAGTAAAAGCAGCTGTAAAGAATTAGAGAAGGTTTCATGCATATTCATAAACACTGCAAGCAGTAAAGTGCAGTAACTCAAAGTTACACCTGTGACAGCAGCAGTCTCAGTCCTGTCTCTGCCACCAGAATGTGATGATTGCATTCTCAACCTCACTGTGCACAGAGATTTTCCAGCTTGCTGGACAACAATCTAAACTCCAGCAGACAGAGTGATCCTCATTGGGGTCAGTGAACGCCACAATTAACCCACTCTCCCCAGCATCTCTGGTAGCAATTCAGAACTTTTAGAAATATCAGAGACACTTGCCACCACATCCAGACAAAAGCAATTCAAATATGGTAGCCGGTGGTATATTTTTTTTGGGTGGGGGCAAACAGTGCACAGCCACCCACAAACCCCCCCCCCCCCCACCAGTCGGTTGGTCAGTCACCCGAAACACAGCAATTCCCTCCGGGTGACGGTCGGATGGCTTCCCCTGCGTCTCCACCTCAGCATCACGGCGGTGTCCTTGCCATGCATCTCCTCCTTGGCATCACGGCGCTATCCTCGCTGTGCATCTCCTCCCTCTGCCAATAGGGTAGCTTCTCCTTTCTGACAATCGGGAAATGGGTCTCAGGACCTGCTTCCTGATTGGCCGGGAGTCAGAATCAGTGTGACAGTAGCGAATATTCATTCGCTATTGTCACACAACTGGGTGGGCTTCGGGCGCAGTGCTCTGTATTCCGAGCCCACCCTTTTTTGAAGACTATTAGAGCCTCTGGCTCTAATCACGTGCTTAAAAAGTAATAGAAAAGTAATAGAGAGGAAATATTCCAATGGGAACACTAGTTTTGGTGACCTGGGGGTCCCCAAGGAATTCCCTTGATTTACAGGGATTTCCTCTCACTTCCTGTTTGGCCGTGGGACAGGAAGTGAAGGGAAATCTCTGCAATGGGACACAGATGGGAGAAAAAAAATTGACAGGGGTTATACCCTCCCTTATTCTATCCAAAATGAAAAAAAAAAGTTATAGTTCTATTTTAATAATTTTCAAATATTGTTTTAATGAAAGCAAAACACAAATGGTGCAAGAAATTATTTGAAGAGAACATTACAAAACAATTACCAACCGTTGTAAAACGAATTGGATCAAAAAGTTTCCCTGGTCTTTGGTTCCTTTGCAGGGTCCAATTCACTTCATAGTAAGTTCAATCTGACTCTTAAGGCCCGTACACACGATGCAATGGTCATACAACAACGGTCTTACAAACAATGATCCGACCGTTAGTACACGTGCCGACGTTCAACAGTCGTACACCAGAAGTTGGCTGAGCAGACTAGAAAACTTTTGCTGTACAACAAGATGTTGTACGATTGTTGACTCGTGCGTACAGAACTTGGCCCAACAAAAGATGTACGTGCAAAACACGCATGCTCAGAAGTCAGGAACGCCCGGAAGTGTCCGTTCTTGTAAACCTGCGTTCCTAATTCACAAGTCACATTCACCTGAACTTCCTCTTTATACGCTCGTAACACGTCACTACATTCGGCTTTGTTGACGCTTTGTTGAATGTTTACTTGACTCCTGTCAGTACGCTAGACAACAGCCAACAGCCGATTTTGGGCAAAAGTTGAACGTGCGGTCCTACGACCGTTGCACCTTGTGTTCGACATTACTGGCTCTCTCATAAATGTCTTTTCCAGTATCCTTAGCAGTTTCAATGACAAACGAGAGACACAACTGCCAATTACAACAGCTTTGTGTTCTCTAGAGCAGAGGCGTTGAACTCAATTTCATCATTGTATCTGTAAGACTATATAAATTTATACAAGGCCTTTTTATTTTCTCAAATAGGTTCAGGAACTCAACCAGCCCCCCTACCCTCTCCCCCCCCCGCTGGGTGTGGCCAAATTGCACTGTGGAAGGATTTTAAAGGGGCCCGCTATGTATCGAGTGCCGGGTTCAGGGGTGCACTACGTACAGTGTTCAGGGGTGCACTACAAAGTGCAGAGTTCAGCAGTGCACTACGTACAGAGTTCAGAGGTGCGCTATGTACATAGTGCAGAGTTTAGGGGTGCTCTATGCACTGAGTGCAAGGTTCCGGGGTGTGCTATGTACTGAGTGCAGGGGTGCACTACAGAGTGCAGAGTTCAGGGGTGTGATACATACAGGGTTCAGCGTGCGCTACATACAGAGTGCAGAGTTCAGGGGTGTGCCACGTACCGAGTGCAGGGTTCAGGGATGAGCTACGTACAGAGTTCAGGGGTGCTCTACAGAGTGCAGAGTTCAGGGGTGCGCTATGTACAGAGTTCAGGGGTGTGCTACGTACAGAGTCCAAGGGTGCGCTATGTACAAAGTGCAGAGTTCAGTGGTGCACTAGGTACAGAGTTCAGGGGTGCGTTACATACAAAGTGTGGAGTTCAGGGGTGCGCTATGTACTGAGTGCAGGGTTCAGGGGTGCGCTACATACAGAGTTCAGGGGTGTGCTGCGTACAGAGTTCAGGGGTGCGCTACATACAGAGTGTAGAGTTCAGGGGTGCGCTATGTACTGAGTGCAGGGTTCAGCAGTGAGCTATGTACAGAGTACAGAGTTCAGGGGTACGCTGCAGAGTTCAGGGGTGCGCTATGTAAAGAGTGCAGTGTTGGGGAGTGTGCTACATACAGAGTGCAGGGTCTAGGGGCGTGCTGTGTGCATGGTTCAGCTCTCTTTCACAGGCTGTCCACATGCAGGGGTTCACTACAGAGTGCAGAGTTCAGGGGTGTGCTACGTACAGAGTTCAGCGTGCGCTACATACCGAGTGCAGAGTTCAGGGGTGCGCTATGTACTGAGTGCAGGGTTCAGGGGTGAGCTACGTACAGAGTTCAGGGGTGCTCTACAGATTGCAGAGTTCAGGGGTGCACTACGTACAGAGTTCAGGGGTGCGCTACATACAGAGTGCAGAGTTCAGGGGTGCGCCACATACAGAGTGTAGAGTTCAGGGGTGCGCTATGTACTGAGTGCAGGGTTCAGGGGTGCGCTACAGAGTTCAGGGGTGCGCTACATAAAGAGTGCAGAGTGCAGGGGTATGCTACATACAGAGTGCAGGGTTCAGGGGTGTGCTGTGTAAAGAGTGCAGTGTTGGGGAATGTGCTACATACAGAGTCTAGGGGCATGCTGTGTGCAGGGTTCAGTTCTCTTTCACAGGCTGTCCACATCTCACTTCCACCCCTCCTCCTGGGTGCAAGGGTCACATAAAATGGCCGTATTCAGCCCACGGGTCTTGTTTTTCACACATGCTCTAGAGGGGGTCATTGAGCCAACCCCCACCCAGTCAAAAGAGCTGATGACTGTGATGTAGGAGTGCTGAAGTTTCAGCTATTTGAACTATATCAATATTTGAAGATGGCAAAGTTTTACAATCTGACAGCCTGCATATTATTGAACAGAACAAAAGCACAATTTGATACATCAACCCTAATCTGGATCTTCTGAATTTTCTCCATAGGACAGGTAATGTGTCCCATTCACCTTCTGCATCTTGTAAAATAGATGTGTTTGACAACTAAATGATGGCTATATTCTCAAACATTCTTGTATTTGCTTTTTAGGACTATCACCCTCTCCTAATACCAGTTAAGGAATATGAATAGGTTATGAAACTGGTAGTCAATAAAAAATAGACCAGACTGTTATATGACTAATTACGATGGGGCTGCATTAAAAGTGTCTAGCTTTATGGCTGTTTAGGAAAGCCATTAATGGCAGGGTTCATTAATCAGTACAGTTCCGCGCTATAGCCGAAAGACGGACCTGAATTGCCGGGGGGACGTCCATGGACGCCCGCGCCTTTGCGCGCACTCACAGCCAGTGGCAGTACGCTCGCATGCTGCGTGGGCATGCCCGTGGGTCGGGCGGACTCGATGGCCTGCAATCGCCTAATAGAGAGGCAGAATGGGCGGTTCTCAGGTCTGTGAGGGGGGACATGACAGATCTACTGATCCCTGTCATCGGGATCAGTGAGATCTGTTATGTCCCTGCCGGCCCAGCCTCCACACAGTTAGAACACATACAGGGAACACAGTTAACTCCTTGACTGCCCCCTTAGTGTTAACCCCTTCCCTGCCAGTGACATTTATACAGTAATCAGTGGCTATTTAAATTTCTGATCGCTGTATAAATGTCATTGGTCCCAAAAAAGTGTCAAAAATGTCCGACATGTCCACTGCAATGTCGCAGTGCCGATAAAAATCGCAGATCGCCGCCGCCATTACTAGTAAAAAATAAATAAATAAATAATAACGACATAAATCAATTCCCATAGTTTGTAGACGCGGTAACTTTTGCGCAAACCAAAAATATGTAGAAGAATATATGTCAGCCAAAACTGATGAATATTTTTTTTTTATGTATTTTTTTTTTTTTGGATATTTATTATAGCAAAAAGTAAAAAATATTGTTATTATTTCAAAATTGTAACTCTTTTTTTTATTCATAGCGCAAAAAATAAAAATCGCAGAGGTGATCAAATACCACCAAAAGAAAGCTCTATTTGTGGGGAAAAAAAATTATAAAAATTTTGTTTGGGTACAGTGTCGCACGACCGCGCAATTGTAATTCAAAATCCGACAACGCTGAAAGCCGAAAATTGGTCTGGGCAGGAGCTGGGTTAAAATGCACAGTAAGCATGTGGCTAATAGACTGTGCAGATCCTTACCAAATGTTTATGTATCCCAATCCCTAATCTGCTGGTTTCAACCTTGCATTGGTTATCTTAGCAAAAGCTTATCTGAGCAGAAAGCTGAAATGTGTCAGCTCCCTTCCTGGCCATAGAGTCATACAATTTCAATCTGATCAGTTGCTGAATTGTGGATTAGGGATTATTTAGGTTGTATCAAACGACTTCCTCATTCTCCCCACTCGATTTGGGGTCGTCAGACCTCATCATCTTAACAGTGCTGTTATGTGTACTCAACATTTCATTTAGCTGTTCGTTCCGCGCACGGTTTTAATGAATAAACATTGGTTATAAAAGATCTGTGCATTTTGGTTGCCAGATGCGTTATTGAAATGGGCACAAGTTATTTGGGCAAATCTAAAAAAAAAAAAAAAAATACCTTGAATTTGTCAGACGATAAAAGGTTAGGCTGTGCATAAACTAGTAGTATAGTCGTTTACAATTTTCTTTGATGGTACAAACTACCCATTTGAATTTAAACAGTGCCATCTAATGGCCAAAAAGCCAAATGCATTATAAACAACAGATTGAGAAGATCCATTTGTCTGTGTTTGCTGAAGTGTCTGGGTCTTTTCCACACGGCGAACACTTTAGTCTTGTATTCTTGAGGATTAGACGTACGAACAACGTCCAGAGTATGACTTCGGAAACGTACAGTTGTCGTCTCTCTTTTGATCATAAAAGTCTTATCAAGTCGTTTGTGTCTGTTTACCTAGAAGAGTTAGACAACAAATATTACGTAAACCGAAAAACCGGTAATCTACCGTGACAAATTTAAGTTTACCCATCAAACATGGTAGTTTCTTTTAACATT
>BLSH010073795.1:2512375-2524424 GCA_018402905.1 Glandirana rugosa | reverse complement strand
GGTTTCGTAGTGTAACGAAAACGGTCGAACAGTAGAAGGGTATGACGTAGGACCACGGTAGAGAAGGGGCCCATCCGTTACGTGTACCTGGGTCGGAAGGTGTACTACATTTTCTTTTACATAATGTATTCTCCGGGGAAGAGATGGCACCAGGATGCAGTATGGGAAGATGACAAGCTGGCAAAAGCAATGTGATGCTTTGGACAATGTTCTGTTGGGAAACATTGGGTCCTGCCATTCAAGTGGATGTTACATTGACACGTACCACCTACCTAAACATTGTTGTGGACCAAGTACACCATTTAATGGAAGCGGTATTCCCTGATGGCAGTGGCCTTTTTCTGCAGGATTATGCGCCTTGCCACACTGCAAAAATGGTTTAGGAATGGTTTGAGGAAAGCAACCACAAATTTGAGTTATTGACTTGACCATCAAATTCTACAAAGTGCAATTAAATCAAGCATTTGTGGGGTGTGCTGGAAAAACAAGTCCGATCCATGGAGAGCCAACCTCACAACTTATGGGACTTAAAGGATCTGCTGCTGATGGCTTGGTAGATCTAGTGGAGTCCATGCTGCGACGAGTCAAGGCTGTTTTGGTAGCCAAAGGAGGACCTTCTCAATATTAGGTGGGTGGTCATAATGTCAGGTAGGTGGTCAAAATGTTATGGCTGATCAGTGTAGATGTACTTAGGTAATTTCCATGTGTTCTTGCCTACTTTTATCTTATAGAATGTTTTTCACGAAACATACAAACAACAAGTAAACATATCCTCAGAAGAATCCCACAGGACCGACTTCCTTGAATGGAGTGACACAAAATCACTAAGCGCTGTGAATATGCACAGCCATGTCACCCATTTCAGAAAGCTTTTATTGGGTTGTCAAAATACCTACTGTGTGGATTGCTGAAGTTATAAAAGCAAGGCAAATGCTGTGACTTTTGATCTTTAAAGTGGTTCTAAAGGCTGAAGGTTTTTTTTACTTATGCATTAAGGTAAAAACCTTCAGTGTGCAGATCCCCCCTCAGCCCCTCAATACTTTACCTGAACCCGATCTCGATCCAGCAATCTGCACGAGAGCAGTGGCTCTCCCAGGTCTCTTACTCATCACTGGTTGAGACACAGCAGCAGGATCCATTGGCTAGACACACAGAGGTGGCTCAGGAGCAAGCATTCACGAGTGCCCCCAGAGCAAGCATTCTGGGGCACTCAGCAGGGGGGTACCTTTGAAACCATAAAAAACTTGCGCTAAGGAATTGTGATCAAATCCTGTTGCTGCTGCTAAACACCTAAACAAATCCTTTACATATTGCACCACAATGCATACAGTATATAAAGAAACCTTTAGTATCGCTTTAAGCCTCTAATAAACATTTAACGCACTATTATAGAAAAAAATGATTTTAAGGTTTTTGTATTTTTAAAAAATGGGGCCCCAGTCTAAACGTAGGGCTCTTTAGGGCCTAGTGCATTTGGTAACACCTCTGCTTATAGGTATTTATGTAAGACACAGTATGAATACAGATTAATTCAGGATAACTACCCCTTTAAACACTAATCCCAAATGCATTCACAACATAGAATTCTAATGACTCTTGGCGATGCTGTATATTTCTCTCTTGACAGCCCTGATGCTCTGACACTTTGTATTGCTTCTCTGCCACTTAGAAAGGCAGAGCTGGAAAGAGGGAGCCCTCCAGAACTGGAGAAGACTGCGGCACCGTACTCCTCTCTCTCTATCTCTCTGGGAGATAAGAGGAAGGAAGTTATGAAACAACACGGATCATTGTCAAACATGAAAGGGAAATCAGGCCGGAGGGAGAAAACTGCGGCGGAGAGTGATGCAGCCAGAATCCCGCTACTGATCAGTTCCTTTATCTAATAGAAAGTCATTCATATGTATCCTTTCTTAGGTTTTATAGACACCATCTGGACAATTTTATAAGCAATTGCAAACAGCACACATGAGGTGCAAAGGGGCCCATTTCAAAGGCCCGGCATGCTGCAGTATAGGCATTCCTGGGTGAAGAGACGGTTCCATAAGGATGAATGACAGCTCATGTATAAATAAAATACAGGTTATAGTGAGTGGCCAATCATTTTTTTTTTTTTTCTCTCTGACAGGTAGTCCATGTACCCCAGCATGTGCAATGACCCTCATGACCCAGTAGCACAAGAAAATATTAAGGGCAAGGAAATCGCCAATGCTTTCCATATCTGTCTCAAGCTGGCCAAAGACCAGTAGATTTTCGAATGAACGTACCTATGAAAATTCTCAGGACATTTGATGACTTGACGAATGTCATTCCAAAGTACTTCAAATTTTGTTTGCTTTTAAAGTGTTACTAAACCCACAACTGTAATCTCCGTCTGTATATGCAGTAAAGCATGCTGGTTATAGTCACAGTGGAACCTAAGGGATTAATCCACCGCATTGTGTAAAAAGGCTGTTTGATCCTGTTTTCTCTGATCCTTCACTTCTTCCACTGTCCCCAATTCATCTCCTGATAGTACAGAGCCTTTGAGGCACTGTGCACATGCTTAGTTTGATGTGTATTGCTACAAAGCTTTTTTTCCTTGGGAGGGTGTATGTGATCAGCACTCAGCACTGTCCAGACAGAGGGTCAGGGGCCCTGCAGCCTCATAGGACAGTCAGAGTAGAATGAAAACTCCTCCAACAAGCTTTAACCAGACACTGATAGAAGTCATAAGACCGCTATATACTGCTGATGAGAAAAGGTATTTAACAGTATATAAAAGATTTGTGGTGCAGCGCTCAGATAGTCAAAAAAAAAAAGTGTCCATAATCTCTAATCACTGGTCCTTACCAGATGGACTGGACCCCCATTACAGAGGTCGGATCAGCATATCATCACTGGTCAGGTTCACTGATGGCCAGCCGATCCCCTTCGCATCACACACTCCCCCTGTCAGATCGCTCAAACTCTGGTTGCCTATGTAGAGATCCTCCCAGCTGCAGTTATCACGTCCATGACTGTCAGAGGCCACCGCTCCCAGCGTGCTACAGTCCTCCAACAAAAAAACAAAACATCTGCTTAAACAGGAATATCATTGGTATCAATGATATTCCTGTTTGAGCATATACTTTTGCAGATGTTTTGTGATCTGACGGGGGGGGAGTGTGTGACGCGAAGGGGACCGGCTGGCCATCAGTGAACCTGACCAGTGATGATATGCTGATCCGACCTCTCTGTAATGGGGGTCCGGTCCATCTGGTAAGGACCAATGTGTATGGGTGATGGTGGTGGTCTTGGAACCTTTCCTGAAGTTTCATATTTTTGGACTTATACCCTTATATGGAAAACCCTGGTGGTGGTCTTGAAATAGTGAACCTAGAGATAATGGACACTGTTTTTTTGGACTATCTGAGTGCTGCACCACACATCTTTTATATTAGTATTATTCCAAAATTATTTGTGCATAGCTGCTGGTTTCTATATATTGTACTGTGGTCCTAAGCGCAGTGGCTTTGCCTATTTATATTTAACAGTATATATTTACTAAAATAATTGCATTTCCATGTTCTGTGTACTGTGGGAGACCAGATCTAGTGAATGCAGGGTCCTGGGTTTGGTAACACTTTAAACATTCGATTTTGGAATGAATGGATTTTCCCACATAAAAACCACATACACAGCTGGAAATTAGTTTGTTGTTGCATCCTTCTACTACAAAATGAATGCCAATTTGACCCCACTAATGATTAGAAAAACAAATGTTCTTAAAACGAAAATTTACAAACAAAATTCTACTAGTGTGTGGTTAGCTTTGGTCTAGAAGTTGGGGGTTCAACCTCCCATCCCACCGCTCCCATCCCCTTGTTTCCACCCAATTCCTCCCGCCTCCTTTTTTTGGGCTTTCTTTCTCATTCTCATGTTCTGTTCTCCCTCCACTCCCTCCTTCTTCTCTCTGTTACACTAGCCTACTTGAGTGTCTCTAGGGGCACACATTTCCACTATAACATGCACAAAAGTAAATTTTAGGCCACACAAGCACAATGTATTACCCAATGTCTTGGTAAAGATTCAGTTTGTGCAAAGTGATTAGATACCCAACAAGTCAACCTTTAAACTTGCATGTACCAGTGAAATGGCGACAAACTTCAGTACCCCTAATCTTTCAACATGTACATTTCCAAAATGGGATTTTCCTAATTTTGGAGAGATTTCCTCCCACTTTCTGTGGTGTTTACGGGACAGGAAGTGAAGGGAAATATTCCTAATGGAACACAGGTTGCAACAAAGAAAACAATCTGTTAAGGGTTTTAGCCCTTCCCTACTGCATCCAAAATGATAAAAAAAAAAAGTTTTGGCTTTGCAAAATTTTTCAGGATACAAAGAACACATATCATCCACCTACCCCCATAATTGTATTTATCTTTGGCCATCTACCTTTTGGTAGTTGCTATAAGTGGAGGAAACAGCTGTAAGCAGTACCTTTCAGTCCATAGCGCAGAACTATGTTTTCCTTTCTAAAAGAACAAAATATGTCGCAGCCTGATTGTTAAAAGGGTCAATAACAGAAAAGGGGGCTTAAAATTGTGCCTGGCGTTCTGCTTTAAAGATAGGCTGGCCAGTTATCCATCTCCAGGGCTGCCGTATCAGCGGTTTCTTCTTCCCCATCCTGCGCTGACAATCAGACCGCTCTGCAAATATCACCTCGGATCTCTACCCGCTTCTCTCTTTTGACTGAAAATATTTGAAGCGCTGAACTGTGGGCACACAGGAGCCTCAGGACATCTGAGAGCCTATTAACATCACCCTTGATAACAAGCAGTGTGTGTGGCGCAGATCCCTGAGTCAGAAGGTTCCATCACCCTTACACGGCTCACATCAGCTAAATAATGCACAGCGCCTAGAGAAACACAGCCGTCTATCTAGGTTAATTACATGCGCAGCACAAACAAGGACAAGGGCTGGTAACGGAATAACGACAGAGAGATGACCCTGTGTTTTGGGAATTGTCCTCAGTATTTCTGGCCCGAAGAATGGGAACGTGACATGATGCTTAGCAGGGAACTGAGCGGAATCTTTAAATCAAATCGGAGGGTAATGAGAAGACATTTTTAACAATGAAGATCCAACTGACACTGAGCAGAACTCTGCATACAAAGCACAAGACTGCAAAGGTACAAAAGCTTCAGTTTTATTAGAAGCATTCATTTGAAGATTGGCACAAACAAAAGATGCAGAAAATCTCCTACCAGAATCAGATGACAAGTTACAGCAACAAAGTATTTTACATGCTACCAAAAACAGTTCAATGGGTTCTATGTAACAAACAATGCTAAGCACAATGGTGCACACCAGCCTTTAGCAGTTAAAGGCATAGTCCACCTTTTGGACAAATTTATTAACTAAACCAGCATTTATAAAATAAAATATGTGCATCTAGTAAATTTTAGCATGCAGGCCGGCAGAGCATTGCATTTGCAATCAGTGCGTTAAGGGAGCAATGCACTAGCAAAAGCTTTCCTCCAGTCAGGTTTGCGCCTCCATATAGACTTGAGGCTGGCATAAAGCTGTGGATGTGTCGGTGAACTACAGTGGTGAAGGAGTAGGGATTGCTGACACACTCTCTACAACTCCCAACTGCCACAGTGGCCGATGGGACTTGTAGAAAAAGAATGCAAATGATAACAAACCTGGATATCACAGCAAACATTCAAATGAGGCTGAACACTGATAATGTAACCTCTACAATTAGGCCTAATTATGGTGAAACACATCAGAGGTCTGTGGGCACAGGACTATCATGTATGCCAGCCTGGCTGAATAAAATACCAATAGTGCGATGTCATCAGTGTGAGGCCTTGTTTGAATGTTTGCTGTAATATGCTGAGTGGCGACGAGCTCCCTGAAGCCAGTACATAGTTCATCGTAGAGTGGAGAGATACACAAGGGGTTTGAGAGGTGCAATTATCTAGAATCTTCAACAAACTTGGATGGCACAACTGTGCAGGTGGAACCACACTAAATTAATTCAAACAATAACATTTACCTGAAGAATGGACCCTATAGTTCAGGTAAAGGGAAGGGGGGGAGGGTTTTGGCCATGGGGCATGTGGCCACCATATTTAATGTTACCATGTTCTCATGTTCATATACCCTATATAAGAGTGTAATGTAAAACACGATCCAAAAGAAAGATTGCCTGTAAAGGGTCTATTCATCTAAAAGCGGTAATTAAAGTGGTATATAAGTCTTTTTTTTTTTTAATTAAAATAACAAACATGTTATATTCACCTGCTCTGTGCAGTGGTACTGCACAGAGTGGCCCCAATCCTCCTCTTCTGGGGTCCCCGGCGGCGATCTTGGCTCCTCCTCTTCTTTAGAGGTACCACCATAGCCAGCCGCTGGCTATGGGGAGAGCGTAGTCCCCGCGCTCCTGACCTGTGTATCTGCACTCCATAGATTTACACAGTGGAACTTAGGCCGCCCCCCCACTTCCTCCTCACTGCATCTGATTGACAGCAGCAAGAGCCAATGGCTCCTGCTGCTGCTCGAATGCTGTGTAAAGAGGAAGTAAGGGGAAAGATGCAGCCCTGCACAGCGCTGATCTCTTCTCCCCTCTCTTCCCCTTCACACAGGGAAAGAGGGGGGGGGGGGGGCGACAAAAACTCAAAACAATGCATTAAGGTAAAAAACGTTTTTAGGTTTAGTAACACTTTAAGTTGGTCCCTGTCTTCACATACTGTATATCTTGGAGCCAAGTGGGCTGAGTCATTTAGCTCCAACAACAAGATCTCCCTACCATGATTCCTGTTAGGTGTTCCTTCCCACGTTTATTTGCTCCAGAATAGATCTCAGCCATAAAGTCCCAGAGACTCCACTTCACGACTTGTCCTGCAACTTGGGACTGCAAAGTCGCATAACAAGTCGTACCCCATGATTTCCAATGAGTTCCATTCATATCTGTGAGACTTCAAGTCACACCGACTTCAAAGTAGTCCCTGTACTACTTTGGTCCAACTTTGAAGTTCACACAGACATTTACTGAAATTGTCGCAAAATCGTGCGACTTTCGAGTCGTGGCAGTG
Source organism: Glandirana rugosa (assembly GCA_018402905.1). NCBI lineage: Eukaryota > Metazoa > Chordata > Amphibia > Anura > Ranidae > Glandirana > Glandirana rugosa. Next base: position 2,517,363 of record BLSH010073795.1, on the reverse strand, counting down.
TGAAAGGAGCCTAAATAGGTATCACAGATATAAATAGCTTCTCCCATTCTGATAGAATTAAAGGGAAGCCCGCTCTAAACAAAACTCTTCTGCAGTTTTTAATAGCAAAGTTATATGGATCTTTAAATGTGACATATTAACATTCTGTGCGCGTCTCAAATTTTATAAAAGCTCCTAGTATGCAAATGGATTGGTCTCCTAAGGCAGACCCCCAAAATAATTTGATATCTGTGTCCTCCCTGCTGTGTCCTTAGTTTAAAGAGTATTAAAAAAAGCACTTTAATGCAAGGTAAAGTGTAAATACGTGCCCCTCCTGTGCCACCAATGTCTGCTGTCTTCAATAGCTATCTTACATGAAACTTCTTCAGTATCTTGCATGTTTCGGGTGTGTTGGATGTCTGGTCACCCTCTGTGGTTCCTCCTGCTGACCCCTATATCACTATTATGTCCTGTAGTGATGTAGAGGGATAATCCGGAAGTGTCACATGATGAATATTTTTCAGCCAGGGTAGCACTTGAAGGCCGCGAAGATCAGTGGCATAGACATAAGGAGAGGTAGGTATTAGCTCTTTGAGCTTTTTCTTACTTCAAAAGAAACCTGCTGTGACAGAAATCTGTGAGCTGCGATTGCAATGACCTCCTCCTCAAAATGCTACCTGTCTGTCATGTTGATCCTCTGACTTTAGTACTTTCTGAGTGTCAAGTGTGCAATATGTGGGCTACCATTCCTGACTACTCATTGAGCTGCTGGCAGCCTTACTGTCATGATGATCTTCCAGGGTTAACACTGTCTGAGTTGTTAATACAGAACATGCATGCAGATCAGCAGTTGTTTTTTTCTTCAGTTCTTTATTTACCAAGAGGAAATAGTACAAGAAAGAGTTCCTATAGCACAATATCAGCAAGTATAACATGGGGTACAACAGGAAGTGCAAAAAATAATGCATAATCCATAGCTAATTCAACAAAAGCAAAGAGAAGATCCCAGCAATAAGGTTGAGTATAAAACAATGCATTAGTATGAGCATAAGTACCTCACATAGCACAGTACTCAGGCCTGCTTATTCTGAACAAATATTAAGGGGAAGGGGTGATGGGTAGCAGCGAGGGAAGATGAGATATATGAGAGAGAGAGAGAGAAAAAAAGGAGGGGGGGGGGGGGGTTGGCTCTACTCCTCCAAACCTCCCAGCCTACTGTGGTCATTTGGTCCTCCACCAAGAAAGTAGAGTTGGGTTTAGTGTACCAGAGATGCGTACTCCTTGGAATATACAAATTTGTGCCAATAAAACCCCCTTTTAAGGAGTTTCTCCCTGAAGCTCCTCTATGTTGCAACCAAGTCTTCCATTTCATTGATTCCATTAACTTTTTCAACCAGAATGGTGATCAATGGTGCTTATGTTTGTTTCCAAAGAAGCGGGACGCAGCTTCTCGCTGCAGTCACCAATATTGGTAGAATGGAACGTCTGCAAGTTTTTCTTGGTGATGAAGTAGAGAAAACGCCGGGTCCCATGGAGGCTCCTTATCCGTGAATTTTTGAGCAATGTGTCAAACATTAGTCCAGACTTTTCGGAGGGAGCAGCAGGACCAAAAGATATGGGGTAGAGAGCCAACCTCCTCTCCGCATCTCCAGCATAGATTAGAGCATTGAGGGAACATTTTATGGATCCATGTGGGCGTTTAATACCAAGGTGTAAATAGCTTGAAGCCTGATTCTTAACATTTGGAGCATATGGAGATTTTATATGTAAAAAGAAGAATACGCTCAACCTGTTTATCAGAAAGAATAAGTCCAAGGTTTCCTTCCCACTTGGGGGTGTAGGGCAACTAGAAATTCACAGGAGAGAGAAGTAGGTTGTAGGTCAGTGAGATTGTATGACGCAGCGGTGAACATTCAGACCAGAGAAGTTCAAACGAAATAATCATACCGGCACCAATCCAGCACCCTACTCAGGTGGCAGCAGTATGATAGAGGGCTATATCTGGTATTGCCATGACCCCCAGTAGTTTCCGAAGTCGCCAGAGAGTCTGAGGGAGTCTTGGTGGTTTATATGACCAGAGAAAAGGAGGAAATGTCCTTTTTACGCCTTTAAAGTGGATGTAAACCTACCACTCACCCAATATAAACTAATGGCACAGTATTAATGTATATGTACATGCAAGCCTCCTGCATTTATCCCTACCTTGCAAATGTCACCCCTTTCAACACTAGCAGCCTGTAAAACACTGGAATCAATGGGTGGCTCTGTGGAACAGCTAATCCTGGGAGAGCTGGAGGAGAAAGGAAGGGGGAGTGTGAAGCTTTCTCTGCTCCGTGCAGGAGATAAGGAAATTACCTGTCACTCACACAGCATGGGGATGAAATGTCTCCTATTTCTCCCTTAGTCTGTCTTTCTCTTACTGAAAAAAGATAAGGCGATTACTCAGAGCTGGATTAACTCTTCGTGGCAAGACTGGGCACAGATGGCATAACATCCTCTCCTGTACAAGGTAGAAGTATCAGTAAAAAATGTTTTTCCAGGTTTATATCCACTTTAAGGCACACGGCATGTCGATCGGTAAAGCCTGTGAGGGATACAGCAGATAAGGCATAAAATTCATCTTGAGTATGCTGCATCTTCCGAACCAGGAAAGCAAGTCTTTATGCCAGACTGGAAGATCTTTCTTGATCATCGTGATCAGCAGTTCTTAATCACTTGATGCATGCTGGTCATTGGCCAATGACTCAAAGTATGCATGCCAGATGATACAAGTGAAGTCAGTGAGGGAGTATAGCCAGACAACTAGCATTTTCAGAAGGAGGTCAGCAATGAAAGCCTTTGTATTTTTTTAGCAATCTTTTATTAAGATTACTGGTAGTTACTGCTGTGTTTTTGAGTGTTTAGAGTTTGCTACAGTATCTATAGCTGCATAAACCTTGATGTTTAGCCAAAATCCTTTTCTTTTAGTTTTGGAGAGAGTGGGTCTCGGTTACTCTTACTTCTATACCTAAGACCTCTTTCACACTGAGGAGGTTTTCAGGCGCTATTGCACTAAAAATAGCGACTGAAAAGAGCCTGAAAACTGCCTCGCATTAATTTCTATGTGTGCTTTCACACTGGAGCGGTGCACTTGCGGGGCAGTGTAAAAGTCCCTCAAGCAGCATCTTTGGGGCATGTTTGGAGCGCTTTACAAAAGTGCTTCAAAAACGCCCATGCCCATTGAAAAGAATAGGCAGTGCTTCCGAATCGCAGCAAAACGTTTTTTTTTTTTTTTCACTTTTTTTTTTACGTTGTAACGTGACCTTAAAAAAAAAAACATCCCGCTAGTGCCTGAAAAGCGCCGCTAAAGCACCGCAAAAACGACTGGTGTTTTAGTGGTAGTTTTTGCAGCACCTCAGTGTGAAAGGGGTCTTAGGATTCACTTTAAACTAAATAGTACCATAGTCAGAATGTAAGATCCTTAGTCACATATGCATACCCATTAATATTCATGGTCACTAGAAAAGTGCCCACCCATTAGTGGTTAATGAAAAAGAGCCCCTTACATTGATGGTCACTCTAAACAAAATGCCCTCTTATATTGTTGGTCAGTGGAAAAAAGGGATTTTATTATAACTTACCGTAAAATCCTTTTCTCTGAGTTCACTGACAGATTCAGCCTTCTTATGACATGTGGGGTTATGCTCATATTACTAGGAGTAAATAATCATAGGTTGGCCCCTCCCAGGGGGCCGTCCTCACCTTAGCATATAATCCCCCTGCTCTGCATAGCACATCAGTTCGTAACAAGCCGTACAAACTCAACACAGAGGGGTGGGTGCTGCGTCTGTCAGTGAACTCAGAGAAAAGGATTTTACGGTAAGTTATAATAAAATCCCTTTTACTCTTCTGTTCACTGACAGACGCAGCCTTCTTATGACACGTGGGGACGTCCCAAAGCTGTGCCAATCAAGAGGGGTGGGCAAACTATAACAACTGTACCCAACAGAAAACGCACTCTCAGGCGGCGCTAATCGCGCCTACACTGCCGCTTGTAATACTTTGCGGCCAAAAGCAGCAGCCGAAGATGCTGAAACATCAATTTTGTAAAACTTAGTAAACGTGTGCACTGAGGCCCAAGTAGCCGCTTTGCACACCTGAGACACCGAGGCCTGGTGTCTAAACGGCCAGGAAGTACTAACTGCCCTGGTGGAATGAGCCGTGACTGGGAACGGGGGAACCTTGCCCCGAATCTCATATGCATGAGTCACGGTCTTCCTGATCCAACGAGAAATGGTAGCTGACGAGGCCATCATGCCTTTGCGCGACCCTTCCATCAGCACAAATCAAGAATCAGACTTCCGTAAAGAAGCTGTAAAAAACAAATACACCCGCAAAGCCCTCACCACATCCAAAGAATGCAGCTCAACTTCTTTGGGTTGCGACGGGTGCAGGCACAATGAGGGAAGAACAATATCCTCATTTAAATGAAAAGAAGAAACCACCTTCGGAAGAAACGAAGGGGAAGGTCGCAAAACCGCCTTGTCCTTATGAAGGACCAAGTAAGGTGACTTGCAGGATAATGCTGCCAACTCAGACACCCGCTTAGCGGATGTGACAGCCACCAGAAAAGCCACTTTCTGCGACAACAGTCGCAAGGGAATGTCCCTAATCTTTTCATATGGTGGTTTCTGCAGCACAGAAAGCACCAGATTCAAATCCCACGGTGCCAGAGGCGACCGTATCCGAGGAGCTACATGACGTACCCCCTGTATAAATGTATGGATCAATGAATGAGACGCCAAGGGTGGTTGAAAAAGAACCGCCAGGGCCGAAATCTGCCCCTTAAGCGTACTTAACGCCAGGTTCTTGAACGCTGACAACAGCGTCTTTCACCGAAAAGACCACCGACAGTGTAGGCGATTCGCCCACAGACTCAACCGTCGTAATAGGACGTTCAGTGGAATGAACCAGGAAGTATTCCTGTTCCGCCAAAACGCTGGAAGGGGAAGCAAAGAAGGCTTCCACCA
>BLSH010073795.1:2488213-2504194 GCA_018402905.1 Glandirana rugosa | reverse complement strand
AGCGAAATTGACTGTTAACGCGCCAGCACGCTGCAACATAGGTTTGCTTTAAACGCAGGAAAAAAAGGGTGTTTATCTCGAAAGAAAACCACCATAAACTAGAGGGGATCAAATACCACCAAAAGAAAGCTCTATTTGTGGGAAAAAAAGGACGCAAATTTCGTTTGGATACAACGTCGCACGACCGCGCAATTGTCAGTTAAAGCGACACATCGCCGAATCGCAAAAAGGGCTCCGGTCCTAAAGCTGGAAATCCTTCCGGTCCTTAAGTGGTTAAAAAAAAAAAAAAAAAAAAAAAAAAATTTTTCTTGCACATGATTAGATGATAGAATTGTCAGCAGAGCTTCACTTCATTCACTGAGCTCTGGAGAAAATTCCCTTTCAAAGTGAATAGTGTTTTTGCCTTTAGTAAATCCCCACCACTCCAATGGCTGCATGGCATTTCCCATGGCGGTTTCCGTGATAGTGTTGTTGAAACAGTCACTTGTTGTCTCTGTTGGAAGCAGCAAGACAACACAGAAGCATAATAAGGAGACAGGAACATTGTGCTGCCACCCTATAACAAGAAGTGTCTTAATAAGAGCCTTCATGGCAGGATCACCAGGTATTATTTTGGGAAAGAAACGCAAATTGAAAATGAGGTTTGAAATTACATTTACATATATTAAGGTTTATTGATTAGGTTGACACGCACAATAATTGTGTGATTCTTATTTTCTGCAATGAAAAACTACATAAAGGAGCAGGATTTTTCACATGTTACACTCAATGATAGAAGGACCTTTTCCATGTTTATACCTAAATAAATCTCTTTATTTTATAACTTTTTATCAATATAAATACAATTTCAGAACAATACCTTTTGTTACAGGAAAAAAGACCAGTTTAGTCTTAAATAGACAACAAATATATAACGTTAAAGAAAATAAAACATTATGGCTTTAACAGGGATTGCCACACTTGCTTTCAGTGGATTTAGTCGTTATGGCAGCCATTAATGTAATTTTTTTAATGCAACAGTTTTCATAATGGCCCCAATGATATCAATAAGCAGAAGTCCAATGTGCACTGCCAATTCCCAGGTAGGGAAACAGCAGTGCCAGAATAGCCTTTGCTTGGCCTTCTGATATGGGTGACATTTCTGAGATTCCAGCATTTCACAATATGACTGATGGGCTTCTAATCAAACAGTACACTTCATTTCATTAATCAAGGTCTAATCTGCCAAAGCCATCTGCTCAAAAATAACATTGAGCTTCATCTTTTCTCATTTCCTTTCCAAACCGCTCATTACACATGACAGACAGCTCTGTTCTCTATATCAGGAGCGGCTATATGACAGCCCATAGAGGAACGAGCTGTGCTGGCAAACACAGAAGCAAGTGCGCTTGTGTATGGGATCAGGTTTTCGGTGGCTCAGTGAATAACTATTATTTGCTTAGTAGGCCATCAAAGAATCCCTGTGAGGTTACAAAAAAAGTCAAGATCAAAGGTCCCTGCAATAGAAGAACTCTTATACTAACCTCTCCAGCATCCCATGTCTCCTGCCTTCCTCTTATTCCAGCACAGCAGCCTCTGTAACGTTGTCCATAGATGGCTCCTTTTTTTTTCTGTTTAGCCAATGGGCTGAAAAAAAACCAGATACATCTATCCATGCAAACAAGGTGGATGAAGGAATCCCCCTGCCAGGACACTGAGTTCTGACAGCAGCGACTTTCATCAGAATACACTGATCAGCATCTGCAGCCGTTGATCCAGAAAGGTTTTCCAGCTTGTCTGTTCGACAGAAGTCGATCTAACTATCAACTTCTGTTGAATAGGGATGACCACACTTAGATCGAAATTTAGCTGGTCCCTGCTGAACCAGGCAAATTTCGATCATCTACAGTCAGCTTAAAGGAGAAATAGGGCCAAAGCTATTTTGGCTATACTTCTCCTATGGATCACAGGAGTGCAGTTAGTTCTGTACTCCTGTGACTCGTTTTCAGCCAACAGTGGGCTAAAGTCTGCTGTCTGCTGACGTCACTCACCTGATCCAGGTTTTGGATGGATCCTGGTCTGGACTGGCAGCTGGCTCAGCCTCTCAGTGAGCCTCCTACACAGGCCAGCGCTCCAGTGAGCACTGAAGGGGCAGAGCAGAGAGGCAGTGACTGAAAGTCACGGCTCTTTACTTAGAGCGGAGGCAAGAACGGAGCGTGCTTGATTGCTCATTTGTCACTACAGAGCTGGTGGGGACAGATGCATTACCCCCTTAGGTCAGTATAAATGTTTGTTTTTTTTCCAACCCCATACTTCAAGACTCTTCGGCACTCGACAATTCCAGGAATGTCAGATGTCCAATGTGCGTGTGATAGCGCTCGACCAATACTAGTGAGGCTTGGTTCTGATGGATATACAATAGAATGCACCTTCCTTCAAAGGAGCTGATCTGTAACGAAAGAATAGCGTGGGAGGACTTTGTCTTAGACTGCTACTTCTTTGACCTCAACAAAAAAGCCTTCAGATAAACTGTGAGATGGGTATTGAGGAGCAGCTAGTACAAAAGTTCTTATCACTTAGACGTCTTTTTAAAAAGTTTATTGGTGAAAAGCATTAAATACAGACAACATGTTTCGAGGGAGAGGCCTTCCCCTTCCCCAGGGCTTGAACATGGGATGTTATTAGAATCATGATGAGATGAAAAATAGGATTTTTTTTTTACTTAATGTAAAATACTTTTCTCTGAGTTCACTGACGGAGGCAGCCTCTTATTCATGACATGTGGGGTTATGCACCTTTCACTAGGAGTGGACTAGGCAGAACGTAGTTCAGCTAAAAGCAGCTACAGCCCCTCCCAGGGGGCAGTCCTCACTTGGTATAACCCCTCCTGCCCTGCTAAGCAACTCAGTTTGTAACAAGCAGTACAAACTCAAGCAAAGAGGGGTGGGTGCTGCGTCGCGTCAATGAACTCAGAGAAAAGGATTTTACGGTAAGTCAAAAAAAAATCCTATTTTCAATTTCATTCATTGACGGACGCAGCCTCTTATTCATGACATGTGGGGATGTCCCAAAGCAGTGTCAAAACGAGGGGTGGGCAACACAAAAACAACTGTGCCCTACAAAAGAGTTCCCCCGGGAGGTGCCAGACGCACCTCACACCACCGCCTGCAAAACTTTGCGGCCAAAAGCAGCATCCGAGGACACTGTAACATCAACTCTGTAAAACTTAGAAAAGGTGTATACTGAGGTCCAAGTAGCCGCCTTGCACACCTGAGAAACCGACGCCTGATGTCGGAAAGCCCAGGAAGTACTAATCGCCCTGGTAGAGTGAGCTGTGACTGGAAATGGGGCTCCTGGCCTTGAACAGCATACACACGGGTCACCGTCTGAGGTATCCAAGGGGAAATAGTGGCCGTCGAGGCCGCCAACCCCTTGCGCGGACCATCCACCGCGACAAAACGTGCATCCGACCTCCGAAAGGAGGCCGTGGCCGCCAGATACACCCACAGAGCCCTAACCACATCCAAAGAGTGCAAAGCAACCTCCTTAGGATGAGACGGGCGCAGACACAGTGAAGGGAGGAGAATGTCCTCATTGATGTGAAAAGCAGAGACCACCATCGGTAAGAAAGAAGGAGAAGGGCGCAAAACCGCCTTGTCCCTATGTAGGATCAAGTACGGAGACCTACAGGACAGAGCCGCCAGCTCAGACACCCGCCTGGCAGATGTAATAGCTACCAGGAAAGCCACTCTCTATGAAAGCAGCTGCAGGGAAATTTCCCTGATGTTTTCGAAAGGCGGCTTCTGAAGCACCGAGAGGACCAAATTGAGGTCCCCTGGAGCCAAAGGTGACCGTACCTGGGGAGCGACATGATGAACCCCCTGAACAAAGGTACGAATCAATGAATGCATCGCCAACGGACCCTGGAAAAGAATCGCCAGGGCAGAAACCTGTCCCTTGAGCGTGCTCAACGCCAACTGGTGATCCAGGCCTTGCTGAAGGAAGGCTAGCACCCGAGCCACTAAGAAGGAACAGGGGTTCCACCCCCCTGCCTCGCACCAGGCAATATAAGCCTTCCAGGTGCGGTGATAGATCTTGCGTGAAGTGAACTTACGCACCTTGAGCATAGTAGGGATTACTGAATCAGAGACTCCCCTATCCCTTAACACCTGGGATTCAATACCCAGGCCGTTAAAGCCAGCGACGGTAAAGTAGGGTGCAAGATGGGGCCCTGCGACAGCAGATCTTCGCTAAGCGGGAGCCATTAGGGAACATCCACCACCATCCACACCACGTCGGCATACCAAGGACGCCGAGGCCAATCCGGCGCTACCAGAATGGTTGGGATACCCTCTGCCTCTATCTTGCGTAACAGGCACGGAAGCAGCTGGAGAGGGGGAAAGGCATAAAGAAGCCGGTACCAAGACCACGGAGCCACGAGGGCGTCCGCAGCGTCTGCCAACGGATCCTTTGTTCTGCTCACGAAGGCCTGTACCTTCCGATTGAGCCGGGACGCTAGTAGGTCCACGTCTGGCGTGCCCCACTTTTGGCAAATCTGGCGGAACACTTCTGGGTGCAGGGACCACTCTCCCTGATCCAGCCTCTGGCGACTGAGGTAGTCCGCCTGCCAATTTTCGACGCCCGGAATGTAAATGGTGGAGATAGCCGGCACGTGAAGCTCTGCCCACCTCAGAATGTGGGCCACTTCTGACACCGCTGCCGAGCTTCTCGTTCTGCCCTGATGGTTCACGTAAGCCACAGCTGTGGCTTTGTCTGACTGAACCCGAATAGGCCGACCGTGCAACCTCCCCGACCAGTGGGCAAGGCAAAGCCTGATTGCACGAAGTTCCAGCACATTGATCGGGAGACGGGACTCCTCCGGGGATCAGCGACCCTGGGTTCGACAACAGCCCCAAGCCCCCTCCCCAGCTGGATAGGCTGGCGTCCGTCGTGACCACCGTCTATTCCACAGGAAGGAATGACTTCCCCAGCCACCAGGTGAGGGAGAATCAGGTCCGGCGATCCAAACTAATCACCCAGGGATAACGGAGACTTGTCCCACCGCAGCAGAATTGCCCGCTGCAGGGACCGGGTGTGACTCTAGGCATACGGAACCGCCTCGATGGTGGACACCATCAGCCCCAACACCCTCATGCAAAACCTTACGGAGGACCACCGCTGAGACAGCAGGGCCCGCACCGCTACTTGGAGCGCCAGCAACGTGGCAGAAGGAAGAAACACCTTCGCCTGCTCCGTGTCCAGAACCAAGCTCAGATATTCCAACCGGCGCGACGGAGTCAGCACCTACTTCGGGAGATTGATCACCCATCCGAAGTCCTGCAGGGAACTGAGGGTGATGGTCACATTGTCCCTCAAGGCTGAGGCCGACTCTGCCCGCAAGGTCCTCAGGCCGCAGTAAGGCCAGCACTGGAGCCAAGAGCTTGGTGAAGACCCACGGAGCGGAGGCCAGACCGAACGGAAGGGCCACAAACTGGTAGTGGAGATCCCCCACTGCAAAGCGCAGAAAACGTTGGTGACCACACACATGAGCACGTGCAGATACGCGTCCTTGATGTCGAAGGAGGCCAGGAAGTCTCCCTGACGAAGTGCCGTCACCACAGAACGGACAGACTCCATTCTGAATTTCCACGCCCTCACAAAGAGGTTGAGCGCCTTCAGGTCCAAGAAAGGCCTGACCCCATCCTTTTTCGGGACCACAAAGAGGTTTGAGTAAAAACCAAGGAAACGTTCCGCAGAGGGAACCGGGACAATCACCCCCTGACGGAGCAGGACTTGCACAGCCCCAAACAGGGCCTGCCGTCGCCCGGGGGGAGCCTCAGATTGGAGGCGAAGAACCTGTCCGAGGGCTGGGTACGGAACTCCATTTTGTACCCGGACAAAACCACTTCGCGCACCCAGAGATCTGAGAGGTCCACGAACTGCAAGAGCTGTCCCCCCACCCGAACAACGGGCAGGGACGACCCATACACTGCCAGGGACGCTTCTGACCCCCCATGGGGTTCCGGGAGGAACGTACTCTTCTCCCCGGTGTAATCCTTAATGATCTCATCCAGGGAAGCCCCAAAAAGCCGGCTGCCCTGGAAGGGCAGGTCCGTCAGGCCCTTCTTTGACACCTGGACCCCCGACCAGCATCTAAGCCACAGCAGACGTCTAATAATGACTGCGAACATAGACAGTTTCGACAGCATGGGGGCCATGTCGAGGGCCGCATCACAGAGGTACCTAAGACCCTGGATCAACTGGTCCGCCATCTGCACAGGTTCCTGAGGGGCCAGGAGATCTTCCAAAGCCCAGTGCATGATGGCCGCCCATTCCGTAAGCGCCTGGGCCACCAGCGCCGAAGCCAGCGGCGGTGGCATGGCCGACCCTGCCACCAGGAACATCGCCTTGGACACCGCCTCGGTGCTCCTATTGGCCGGGTCCTTAAAAGATGGAGATCGCTCCATCGGAATGGTGGTCACCTTGTTCAGATGGGCCAGAGGTGGGTCCACTGTAGGAGACGCCCACTTCTGCAACAGGGTATCCTGGAACACCCGAAGGTCACAGATCAGACCGGGCACCCCCCACCACCCCACAAGCTGCCGCACTATGGTCCCAGAGGCACCGAGGACGACTCACCACTGCGCCCACACCGACCCCGGGAGGTGCTGCTGCCGAAGCTGCTGATAGCTGCATGTGTCACCCTGCTGCTGCTCCGAGTCCCCCACGTGTAGGAAGCGCTCCGGACAGCACGGCGCCAAGACACCCAGAACCGCCCACCTAGCCAGCAAATCAGAGGCCAGCACATGGCGGACCATGCCAACATGGCCGCTGTGTGCACTAGAGGCCGAAGCATACTGTCGGCTACCGCAAAATGGCAGCCACACGCGGCCGGCCACAGGAAAACAGCGCCCGGAGCCGCCGCACCGTCAGCGCAGCCAGGGGAAGCACAGCCAGCAGGGGAGAGCAACAGCCCCGGAGGTCAGGGGGGAGAAAGAGCAAGAAGGGGTAGGAGAAGATCAGGCCCACCAACACCCCAGGGGGGAGCAACACTGGCCTGCCCCCCCACACACCAAAGGGTGGAGGGGGAAGGGTACTCACCACTCTGGATGGGCGTAGCGGGTAGCCATCCGAGACAGACCTGTCACCCCGCCGGTTCAGGGGGAGCTTCCCGCCACGCGACACCCCGTGGCGTGAGCACGGGGCGCGGTCCTAAGTGCCCTGGCGGGACATTTAAACCACCGGCCGCTTCGCACGGAACGACCCCGCGTGCAGCTAAAGGTCGGCTCGCGTCCATTGGCCGCGCTGGTGAGACTACCTGGATCTAGGATATCCAGCTTGTCATCCAGCCGGCTACTTGATTGCATTCTTCATCAGAAATCTTGAGAAAAAAAGAAAAAACGGGGAACCGCAGGTCCCAGCAGGGAGCCAGGTCCTACTCCTTGCACTAGGCAGAAAAAACTAAGTTGCTTAGCAAGGCAGGAGGGGTTATACCTAGTGAGGACTGCCCCTGGGAGCTGCATTTAGCTGAATTACGTTCTGCCTAGTCCACTCCTAGTGAAAGGTGCATAATCCCACATGTCATGAATAAGAGGCTACGTCCGTCAATGAACGAAAGAGAAAAGGAGACCTATGTAAGGGCTTTGATAAAGACTGTCAAATATTAACAGCACTATGAACTGCTATGTGATAGATAGTTGTGTCTCCCTGCTGTGGTTCCATCCTCAATCCCTTAAGTCATTGCTGTGTACTGTACTGACGCAGGGGTGAGGAAAGAACCAAGTTGGGGGACCCACACATCCAACACGCTGAAAGTGTTGACTGTTGAGAGTGTTCCAGAGGATGCAGTGCTGGATGTATTTGAAGGTAGGAGAAAAATGGTCCTGGAGGGCTGAGTACAGAAGCTTTTCTTATTGCAAACAGAGGATCCCTTTAAAAAAAATAATTAGTACATTTTTGGCAAATGTAACTTATTCCTTCTTACAATAAATGATCCCTAATTTACTCTTTTCTCTCCTTGCTTTTCTTTAGCTTTTGTTCTAAATGTTTTTTAATATGAAATTTGCGTTTCCTTTCATTTAATTCCTTAATTGTTTGTTGTGCAAAGGATTAAAAAAGCTTTGCATTTATAAAAAAAATTTTTTTTATTACAAACAGTTTTTTGGGTAAAAATAATACAGGTCCTGGAGATGTGGTCACTCCACAGGGGAGTTTTCCCATATTTTCTGGTCCTGTTCAGTTATCGTCGGATTCTGGTCGGAGGTGCTTTCAGTGATAAACATGCTGTCAGTAACTAAAATACCTTCTTCCATGGAAATCCGTATACTGGGGCTAGTAGAAAATCGAATTCCCACAACAGCAGAGAGAAGATTAGTGGGCCTTCTTTTTTGTGCTAGAAAGGCTATAGCACTTCACTGGAAGAAGCAAGTTCCCCTCTCTATCACCTTTTGGAAAACTTTGATAAATAACAGTCTTCCACTCTTCAAAAATACATATGTGAATAGGGGTTGTCCAGCTAAATATGATAAAGTTTGGTCCAAATGGTTGGCTGACCCCACTACGAGCACATCATGATTTCTTGTTTGACTGCCACGGATAGTTCTTCCCTGTGATTTGCATTCCCCAACCAAGCCGGGGTCATCTGTGTAGCTGAATATTGCATGTATTTTGCTTTGTACCTGCTACTCTGTTTTAAAGTTTCTCACCAACCACACATTGATAATCCATGTGCCGTTCACGCAAATAATATATACAGTAATGTTGGCATTGCTCTCACACCCCTGCGTGGGTAGTACTAACTCCATACCAGTTTTGTTTTTTTACTTTAAGTTCTTGTCTGTTTTGCTAGTGGGTTATTTTTGTTTTTGTGTATGTCTATGTATGCAAAAACTTCAATAAATACATTTTCAAATAAAAAAAAAAAAATACATATTAAATTGTAGTAATAAGTGCTTGTTATTTTGAAAGTATCACTGGTCAAGTACTATTTTTTTAAACTTTTTTTTGCCTTTAAAGTATATAGAAAATTAAAAGAGAAGTGTGGGATAGGCTATATAAGGTTTCTTTTTTTTAAATTCTTTATTTATCGAAATACATATGCCTAAGTGCTCATGCACACTGTACCTGATAAACAACCATTTTTGGTCATTTGGGCGTACTTTTTAACAGCCCAAAAACGCCCCTTTATGTTATCCTATGTGTCCATGCACACATGGACGTTTATTGTCTTTTAATAGCAGTGGCGTTTTTGGGCTGTTATCTGAACGCCCTGAATTGGCGTTCAAGAGTCGTTCTTCTGACCACAAAAACCACTGGACGCCGATAAATGCTCATAAACACTGGTAATTGGCCGTTTATTGGCGTCCAGCGTTTTTTGTAGTCAATGGAAGCTAATGAAGTAAATAAACTTGGCTGGTTACAAAATGCTGCAAAAGAACGTTTTCTAAACAGCGTCTCCTGCCCGACGCCCAGACAGCGTCCAATGTGTATGGTGCCTTACAACCTAAATCATTTAGTCAATATCAAAAATAAGGCAAACAGATGGAGATGAGGGGATTAGCAACCTGAGGTAACAGCAAGGCCCACAACGATAGAGATTGACCAGGTAGAGTGAAAGCAGGCCTTCATATTACAATCCAATTTTTTTTTGTGGATATACAGTATATAAAAAAAGAACATGAGCAAAAGTAAGAATCAAAAAAAAAAAAAAAAGGGAGGGAGAAAAAAAAAGGGGGGGGGAGTATGCTCCAGGAAGGAGGTTGCCCCAGGATAAGTACATAATAGGAGTAAACCAACCTGTAATGCTCCAGGCTAAGTCCTACTAGTTGCAGACCTATTTGGAGCCAGGGCTGGTCAGAGAGCAGTCTCTCCTTTTGTTTTTCCAGCAGGGGCACTTTATATATCATGTAGGTCCCTGTAAAGGTCCATTTGCTGTTTGAACATTTAGAGGGGGCGGGTACAACTTCAGAAATCCACCCCTCTTGCTGTCCCTCCTCCACTGAGAGATATGGCCACGCCTACTGAACAGATAAAGAAGTTCAGGCACTGTGCTATTCCTGTGCTGAGTTCCAAATATATAAGTGCTATAGACCCAGCACAGCTCAGATGCCTCTGTCTGCACACTGTGTAGCTGCACAGTTGTTTTTATCTGGGATATGCACAGGCCAGAACTGCAGCATAGCAGGCAGCTACACAGTGTGCATATAGAGGCTGTCTGTAAGAGAATCCATCTGAGCTGTGTGCCATGTAAGAGGAGGAGGGAAGGGAACAGCAGAAATCCCAGAGCCAACATCAATCAAACAGAGGAGCTGGATCCCGACAAGATTGTTGGCATAAGAATCCAGAGAAGACTGTAGCCCCTCCCACAGGAGGGGAGCACTTCTCAGAGGGCTGCAAAGATTTGTATGTATTAGCAGCTCACAGGAAATAGGACGAAGCTAAAAAAAAAAGGAAACCCATACTTCTCTTTTAAATAAAGGTCTGAAAAAAAACCCGTTATTGTAAAAAATAAAAAAATCAACAATATATGCCTCACATATCATGAATAATAAGTTATTTATTCATTACAGGTGTGTTTATATAATGGCAACAATTTACGTAGCGTTTTACATATTGTATATTCATATTAGTCCCTGCCTACAAGGAGCCAATTTAGACAGAAGCCAATGAACCTATTAGCACATCTTTGGAGCATAGGAGGAAATCAGAGGTCCCATTACTGAAAAGTGAAAATTGTTCTGGAGATCAATCGGCTTAAAATAATAAATTATAAAATGGATTGTAAGAAATTATATTTTTTCCAAGAAAAGTTGTCCTTTAATATTCTACTTCGTTTAATAATATAAACTCTGTATGCATGCATGTCCAAAACCTGTTTTGCTTTCAGTTTCACATAAAGCGGGAAGGGTTAGAACAAGTCAAGTTTTTAATATGTCTTCACTGTCACAGAGATGTAAAGTAATAAAAGATCCAAAATATTACAGCGGTCACTAGAAAAAGAGGTGATGGTATATCTTCCAATGGGGACACCTGTTCCAGTGTTAACTGTCGAAGGGAGGAATTACCCTCACTTAGCAGATATCTTCTAACTTTCTGCTGTGTCTCCAGGACTGGTGTTGAAGGGAAATCTCCCAGACATGACACATACAATATGTCTAGTGGAAACATACCTCTTATCCGGTCCCCCTTGTAAAGGGGAATTTCGCCTTCTACTTGAGGTTGATACGGTTTCACCACAACAAAATGCCTTCCAGGAAGAGCACTGTACAGCTTTCGCTTTGGTCCCTGATAATCCCCAGCAGAGGCCGCTTCCTTGTTGGCACCAGGACTGAAAAATAAATAAAACACATATATTTCATAACTGTTTTAGCAAAGAAACTTCAAATGTATTGCTGCTAGTGTATCTGAAATCTATTTTTATATTACTGTAACATAATACTAACTACAAAAATATATGAGATCGAATGGAAACTCATTCACTGTGAGGCATGCAGATTCTACTGTGTTGTGCTGTCAACTTAACATGTTTCAGGCACTGGGTGCTGGAGGGTGAGGTTCATTTAGTGTTAGACACTCAGGTTCTAGAGCAGTGCACTGTGCTATCAACCTTACATATTTTCAGGCACTGGGTACTAGAGGATGAGGCACATTTAATGCGAGACACTCAGGTTCCAGTGCGCTGCACTATCAATCTAACAAAATTTCAGGTACTGCCGGAGAATACGATTTTCAGCCAGTTGAGGAGAGAAGAAGAGCAGAAGGTTTACTTCAACAATCTGTTGATACACTTTCATACTGTCAACAGCAGGCTGGTAACACAGCAAGCTACAAAGCTGTGTCAGGGCTAGTTTATATTACCGTTGCTCTCTGAAGAGTGATCCACATTTCAGATTGTGCTTCAGAGAGCATTTGACAAGCAGCGAGGAGGCATATCACCTCTTCACTGCCTGCTTCAACCCCTTGAACCCTGCAGTAGCATTCTAACTGCGAGCATTGCACCCGATTGTGGGGCGTCCCTATTCAGTATAAGTACTGCCCAGTGACTGCAACAGCTAAAGCGGGAGCTCTGGTCAGGTGTAATTGCAGGCTTGGCCTAAGTTGAAAATTAGTGCTGCTGCATAATCAAGTTTTTCAGTGCATTTTTACACTTTAGGTTTGCCTGACAAACATGCACCATAAACACACTTACATGCCCTTTCATGCACTCCTATTGAAGTCTATGGAGCCCAAAACACACTATGTTGCACCAAAAGATGCACCATGTCGCATTCATGTTAACGGATACCATTGAGAATATTGTGATTTCCCATGTTGTGCATTGCAGTGCGGCAGCAGACACAGGAGAAATCGCTAGTGTGAATGGGGCCTTAATGATACTTTAAAGCTCAATTTCAGACAGATATGAAAGATAAATATTCAATAAATTTTACTTAATAAATAATAAAATAATTTAATAAATAAACTGAATATTTATTCATTCATAAATATTCAATAAATTAAATTTAACGCAGTTGTAACGTCAACTTTTTTATTTAAAAAAAAAAAAGGGGTATACTTACCTGCTCTTTGCAATTGGTCTCTTACCTACTCTTCTGGGGTCCCCCACACTCTCCGCTCCTCTTTTCCTTGATGTGCCCCAAACCAAGCCATATGCTATAGGGGCACAGGTGCGGGTGTGCTCCTGAGTCAGGTTGTGTGTGTCCATAGACACACAGAAGGGCTTGACCATGCCCCCCCATATCCTCCTTAAAAAGGTATATTTAATTGCAGACAGTATAAATACTCAAATCTGTCTTAATAGTAGCTTTCTGCAATCTCCTGTTCAGCAAGGCTCAGAAAGGGAGAGCCAGCAGTATGGCTGTGACTTTTACCCTGCAATCTTGCTGACAGAAGGAGAGGAGAATGATACCTTAGTGCAGGGATGATGCCTTAGAGCTCATGCACACATGCACAAAAAAAAGGGGGTTTCAGCTAAGAATTGTGGTTTTCCTATTAAAAATCTGAATGCAGCTCTATTATAGCCAATTGGAGGGATTTACTAAATCTGGTGCAGCTGTGCATAGTAATCAACTTCTAACTTGTTAAATTAAGCTTTGACAATAAGCCCTTGTTCACATTGGCACAATTTGACAGGTCGAATCTCATGTCAAATTGGAGCCTATTGCCAGCAACAGGAGTGCCCCAATCAGTGCGATGCTGACTTTGCATCGCTGCACTGATTTTCAAAAGTGGCTCCTGCACTAATTTTGCTGACTTTGGGGGTGATTTCAATAGACATCTGTGCATGAACCCGCACAGATGTCTTTCAAGTTGCCCCCAAAGTTGGACTGAAATGTGGCTTTGAAATTGTGCGAATTCAGATTTAAAAGCCATGTTCAGTGTGAACGAGAGCTAAAATCTAAAAGCTGATTGGTTTCTATGCACAGCTGAACCAGATTCTGTGTGCACCAGTTTTAGTAAGGCCTGGTTCACACCTATGCATTTTTCACTGCATTTTACGTTTTGCAGAAACGCACTACACTCCATTTAACCTGGTTTTCTATGCGTCACATTCACAGCTGCGTGTTTTCCACCTGTGCGTTTTTTTGGAAAGGGTCAGGGACTTTTTTTCCCGCAGCAGGTTGAGTTTTTGGTTCCATAGACTTTAATGGAAACACATCAAAATCGCAGTGCTTGCGTTTTTGCTGGTTTATCCTGCAAAACAACAGACACCTTCCAAAAATGCCAAACACATTAAAAACATGCCCATGCATATAGTGGTGTTTAGCTCTGTAATTTAGAGCTATGTTCAGCAACATGAAAAAAATCCTGCTTTGGGGAGGAGTATTTTGGTGGACTTTATGCCTATACAAATGTAAATGCAAGACATGGAGAGGATGAAGAATTACATGCTTAATGATGATGTACTTACATTTATGTGTCTAAATGCGCATAGTTTATGCGTCATTACATGTGTTTTGTACATTGGCTGTTTCTACCAGATTCTGATAGTATGATCCAGTGTATATATTTGAGTATTTTAATTATACCCCTGCGCATGAGCCCATCCTGTCCAGTCAACAAGCTTGAGGCAAGTTGGTGACCAAGCTGTATTTCACGACCACACAATTGTAATTCAAATAGTGACAGCGCTGAAAACTGAAAAATTGGTCCGGGCAGGAGGGTGGTTTAAGTGCCCAGTAAGCAAGTGGTTAAAGTATTATTATATATTTATTTATAGGTCAACACAAAATTTACCACTATAACACTTTAGTCCTGGGCTATAGTAAGGCTTATAAATCTGAATCGGACCTCAAGATGGAGGTTGAGATCCATTATGAGTGATTCCCAGGATTGCAGATGCCTGTTTGGCCCGTGGAGTCAGCGATTTCCCAGTGTGAAAAGGACACCTCAGGAGAAGGAGGCATTTTTAAATGATTCAGTGTGCTGCGCTTTAACAGATTGCCCGAAGAAATACTCAGTTCCCAAAGGAGAGAGGCAGAGTGCAATTTCTGCTCTACAATAAGCTAATCTGCATATCTACAGCAGTTTATTTCCCAGATATCTCTGAACCTGCCTCTCCCTGTAGGATATAGATGGCTATGTCCTGTTTCTCAATATTTATTCTCCAATTTACCAGAACATATGAAGTAACAAAACCTGACTATATTAGAAAGTGTCCAAATGCCTAGAGAGCACAATGCATGTGATAATATAAGGAAGCCAATGTAAAGGGTTAATTACAGTGATATATGCAATCTATCTGATGGTAATTAATCTGCTATTACAGAACTGAAATGTACTGCCAGACTGAAGCTACTTGGAAAACTACATGTTCTTTGGCTGCATAAAGAAGACCCCAGATCCTTCCTATTATATGGCCAAAAATACATGGACACCTCTCCAGAGGTGTTTCCAGTGAAGAGTACTGTTAATGCTACAGTATACAAAGACATGTTATATCAGTGTTACTCAAACAGGGTGCCGCCTGACTTCCCCCAGGATGCTACGAGCCTGGCACTCAGTTTGCCACTGATCAGCCTAATAAGTTAACATGGTGCAGGTGGGACGGCTGTCAGCATCATAACAACCAATATTGCTCTAGGGACAGGACGCATGGGGATTGATTTACCAAAACTGAGAGTACAAAATCTAGTGCAGCTGTGCATGTTAGCCAATCAGCTTCCAGGTTTTATTGTCAGAGCATAGCTGAACAAGCTTGAGGCTTTTTTGTACATTTTAGGCCTCAAAAAGGAGCTGTAAAGCTAGTACCGATGCCAGGAAAAAAATCCATGTTAAAAACACGATTTTATCAGCGTTTTGCACTGGCGTCAATGTGCATTTTTCAGTGCTAGCTTTCAGCTGCGTTTCTCTGCCTCTATTCAAAATCAATGGTTCCCAATGGGAGCCCATTGATTTGAATAGAAGTCGCACGAGAAATTGGATCAAGATAACCCGACTTGCGGTGGGACTTGTGTACTGAAGATCTTGAAGGGGAACCCCTGCAAAAATGGAAAAAAAAACTTAGCATAGGGTTCCCCCCCAAGAGGTACCAGACCCTTTGGGCTGGTATGGATTTTAAGGGGAACCCCATGCTGAAAAAACAACGTAGGGTCCCCCCCAAAATCCATACCAGTCCCTTATCCGAGCACGCAGCCTGGCAGGCCAGGAAAGGGGGTGGGGATGAGCGAGGGGAACAATGTACCCCATGCTCATTCACATAGCGTGGGGGGCCAGGATTTCGATAAGCCTCCGCCCGCAGACCCTAACAACCAACAGCCAGGGTTGTAAGGAAGAGGCCCTTGTCCTCATCAACATGGGGACAAGGTGCTTTGGGGTAGGGGGGGGGCCCATGTTGAGGGCATGCGGCCTGGTATGGTCGGGGGGGGGGGGGTCTCGTCGTTCCCACCCCCATTAGCTGCGTGCTCGGATAAGGGTCTAGTATGGATTTTGCGGGAGTTGTACCCGGGGGGGGGATGGGGTTTCGTGGAACAGGGGTACAACTACTCCTGTTCCCGGAGAAGG
>BLSH010073795.1:2399417-2417529 GCA_018402905.1 Glandirana rugosa | reverse complement strand
GAGACACTTTCTAACGTTCTACAACCCCCCCCCCCACCCCCAAGCAAGATAGGCACTGCTTACCTTCTTTCTTTGCGAATGCACTGAACAAAGACTTCATCTTGCTTGTGATTTAGCAGCAATATATGTGATCCCCGGACAGAGGAGAAAGGGAAGGGAGGGGGACTATCCCGTCTCTGTCAGTTTCAGCTGCCTGCAGCCTGCATGGAGGAGCAAGTTCCCGGGAAGTGTGTAAGAGCGAGCATAGCTGGGCATGCAGCAGTACCCAATACTCTGGTGAAGAGCCCACCCCATATCCTGTCTGTCAGCTGGGAAACGGCTACGCGCAGAATGGAGACGCTCAAACATCTTGCAATCTTTCACAGAGTGAGTCATGTGAGCAGATGAGGCTTGTTCCTCTGCTATTGTAAGGATTGTATTAATGAAGAACCAGGCACAGAAGGGGGATCGGGGGGGGGGGGGGGGTGAGGGTCACTGGCACAATTTGGATGCCACTGCTGCTGGAGTAAAAGGAGGAAGGCAAAGCAGGGCATGAAGATATTTTAACAATAAATGTGAATGGGAAGATTTTCTCAACATCTTTATAATTACTTAACCATACTTTTTATATACATGTAGAATTTAGAGGCGGAGAACATGTTTTTTTATGTACAGCTATTAATACAAAATGTATCTGGCATCTGTTATTTTGCAGAAGTGGCTTTCTGACTGGTTGGATCTGGTCAACCACTGTATATTTAATACTTATAGCCTTTTAAAATATGCTAAAGAAACTTGCACTATATGGGTACTTGCACACTGTACTGATGTATGAACATCAGCCATTCCTGGCAGAAAAAAAAAATGTGTATTTGTGCGTACAACGTTCATATTTGCCAGCAAACGAAGGATCCTCAAAACCCCCGAAAACCTTTTCTATTGAAGAATAATTTCTATCACAATAAGAGAGGTGCAACATTTTGGAACAGCGTAGAACCTCTTAGTCAGGCAAGTGATGATATGCCTGACGAAGGGGTCTTACGCGGCTCTGAAATGTTGCACCTCTCTTATTGTGATGTGATCATTCTTCAGGCCTCGTTCACTCCATGCTGCAGAGACGTCAGTTTTTCTGCACGGGCACAAAAAAAACAATTGTTCTCTATGTGCGCTGGTGTGAATGAGCTCTTAATAAAAAAAAGCTTTTTGGACGATCATGAGGATCTGTGGTGTGCTGGCAAATATGAACATTGACCTGTGATGTTTCAAGTTTCCAGCCGGATGTTGCTGCAGCACCTGCAATTTCTGAGCCTGGTCCAGGAACGTGTGCAATGGGAATATTAACATCATTTGTGCGTAGACACACGTAAAAAATCTTCTAGCTTAAAGTGTTACTAAACCCCAAATAGTAAAATTAGTCTGTATATGCAGTAAAGCATGCTTGTTATATTCACTGTGGAACCTAAGGTGTTAATCCTCTGCATTGTGTAAAAAGGTTGTTTGATCCTATCTTCTTTGATCCTCCCCTGCTTCCACTGTCCCCTAATCATTTCCTGATAACACGGAGTCTATGGAGTCAGGCTGCACATGCTCAGTAAGGTGTGTATTTCTAGAGAGGATTTTTTTTTTTCTGGGAGGGTGCATGTGATCAGCGTAGGCCCAATCAGCACTGTCCAGACAGAGAGTCAGGGGTCGTGCAGTCTCAAAGGACAGTCAGAAAATTCCCCCTACAAGCTTTAACCAGTGCTCGGCTGGACACTGATAGAAGTCACAAGACTGCTCTAACTGTTGATGAGAAATGGTATTTAGCAGTTTATCTTAAATCTATTTAACTACTAAAATAATTTCATTTCCATGTTCTGTGCACTGGCAGACCAGATATAGTGAATGCATGCTCCTGAGTTTACCGGAGGATGAAGACATATCCAGAGGGAGAAGAAATCAACGCCAGAGCAGCCTTAATAAATTACTTTAAAAACCTGTGTAGTGTTTTTTTTCTTGACACTTTTTTGTTTGAATGGGTACGAGTACGATGTACCCCATACTCCTTCACATACGGCGGGGGGCCGGGATCTGGGGGCCGATAAGCCCCCGACAACCACCGGCCAGGGTTGTCAGGAAGAGGCCCTTTTCCCCATCAACATGGGGACAAGGTGCTTGGGGTGGGGAGGGCGCAGGCCCCCCCGCCCCAAAGCACCCACAGCCCCATGTTGAGGGCATGTGGCCTGGTATGGTACAGGAGGGGAAGGGGCGCTCACTCGTCCCCCCCTTCCTCACCTGCCGGGCTGCATGCTCGGATAAGGGTCTGGTATGGATCTTGGGGGGGACCACATGCCATTTTTTTTGGCGTGGAAGTTCCCCTAAAAACCCATACCAGACCAAAGGGTCTGGTGTCGTCTTGGGGGGGGGGAACCCCACGCCATTTTTTTTAAATTTTATTTTGGCGAGGGGTTCCCCTTTAATATCCTCATTGCACAACCCGCGCCGCAAGTCGAATCATCGTGATCTGGCTTCTGGTGTGACTTCTATTCAAATCAACGGGCTCCCATAGGGAACCATTGATTTTGAATAGAGGTATGAGAAATGCTTGATGTGGCTCAACGTGGCTGTATCCAGCGTTAAGTCGCGTTTAGCAGCTTTTACCAGCTTCAGGCATTTTTACAGCTCTAACGCCCGTTCTCAGAATGTGCCGGTCCTGGGTTTTTTTGCAGCTTGTAAACACCTATGCCACTTACAGCTCCTAAAAGCCTGTGTGTGCATGAGGCCAAGGAACAACATGGAAAGGCATTTTTAAGCTGCATAAAAAAAAGAAAAAACGTCTGAAGCTGCTAAAAGCAACTGTAAAAATGCCTTTTGTGCATGAGGCCTGAGAGTCACTGGGGTTGATTTACTAAAGCTGGTGCATGGTAGCCAATCAGCTTCTAACTTTGGCTTGTTCAATTAAGCTTTGACCAAAAAAAAACCTCGTGTCTCCAATTCTAATATATATTTTATCACTGTTTTGGAAAAAGAAAGGGTCGTACTCACTTTTAGCTTCTCCAAGGAATTAAATGTTACCTATTCTACAGAGTCAGAAACATGACGCAATCTTCCCATCCCAAAATTTCTGGGTGTGTTGGATGCCTGTGTCACCCAGCTGCTCCTGCTGACCCACCCAGGCCAAGACATCACAAGTGTATCCCCGCAGCTGTACTCGGAGCTGCAGAGACATGTTGGTCACACATTGGCTGGCAAAGACGCAACAGCAGACTGCTGGGAAATGCAGGCATGTGACACACCCGAACGTGCTGGATTGGAAAGATTCTAGTGCTATCGATAACTCTGCAAAATAGGAAAAGTTTTATTTACCTTATAGTTTAATACTGAGTGTGATGCTTGCCTTCTCCAAAGAAGTGATAAAATATACAGGTTAAAAGAAGTGGCGCAAAGGTCTATTTAATGAAAGACTAGATTATTTTCAGTGGTTATCAGTTGTATGTTTAAAAAACATATTTTCTGTATAAAGTTTGTAAAAATATCTGTACATGGGTGGCATCATATTTGCTCAAACTGTATGCTGGCTGAGCTTCCTGTTAAAGTAGAACTGAGAGCAAAACTTTTATTTTAATTTTTAATTGAGTAAGGGAGGGTTATAACCCATGCCCATTTTCTTTGTCATCTCTGTCCTATCGGGGAGATTTCCATTCACTTCCTGTTCTATAGCCAAAACATGAAGTGAGAGGAAATCCCACCAAAATGGGAGTGAGGGAAACCCTGGTTGTCACCATAACTAGAGCCCCCAATTGGAAGGTTCCCCTACCTTTTCTTTCTGGTGACAACCCAAGAATGAGGGCGAATACATCAATAAAAACCTACAATATTCCATATATGAAACACAACAATCAAAATATGAAACACCAAGCAAGTAAATCTGTGAAAGTAGCATGTAAAGTTAATGGGAGAAGATTGTAATACTAAAAACTTAAATGTATACATATTGAAAATACACTATAGTTTTTCTTCAATGTTTTAATAAATAATATTGTTTGGTTACTGTAACTGCAAATTATTAACATACTTATATGATATATTGTTATATAATGCAAATTTATTTTACTTACTTTAAACGCTTTTAAAAAGCACAGAGAAGATCTGATAGTAATAATTGCTGGCCAGTACTAAAAATGAAATGAAACTCAAGTTTTGTTGAGAAGGATAAAATATCCTCTACAGTCTACCCCAATGTTTCTCAACCAGGGTTCCTCCAGAGGTTGCTAGGGGTTCCTTGAGCAATGGTCAATTTCTACCTCTCAGATAAATTCCCAATGATACCA
The DNA here is from genome assembly GCA_018402905.1 of Glandirana rugosa. Taxonomy (NCBI): domain Eukaryota; kingdom Metazoa; phylum Chordata; class Amphibia; order Anura; family Ranidae; genus Glandirana; species Glandirana rugosa. Next base: position 2,413,240 of record BLSH010073795.1, on the reverse strand, counting down.
TTGATCTTTTTAGCTATCTGTAAGGGGGTAATTCTTCTCAATGACCACAAGTGTAAGGAGCATTCTTCCCATTGACCGTCACACTAATGTATCATGAGTTGTAAATTTTTAATTTGTAGCAGGGGTTCCCCGAGACCGGATCTAGAGAGTTGTGATTAAAAGAGGATTAGAGGAGAAATCTTCTGATGGAGACATTTGTTTGGGAAACAACCGCCAAAAAGGGAATTCTCCTCCCTTTGGAGAGATTTTTATTTCCTGTTGTGTCTACAAGAAAAGAAAGGAAAGAGACATTTCTGCAAGGCACACAGATGAAAACTAAGGGGTTTTTAAAATGTCCTGCTATACACTTTAACTACACTTAAAGTAGAATTCCAGGCTAACACTAACTAGTCTTAAAGTGGTTCTCTTCTCTGTGCAGCAGCCCCCCCCCCCCCCCAATACTTACCTGAGCCCAATGTGCACGACAGCCTTGACTCACTCATCGGCTGAGGCAGCAGTGGGAGCCATTGGCTCCCACTACTGTCAATCACAGCCAGTGAGCCAATGAGGAGAGGGTGGGGCCAAGCCGTGGCTTTGTGTGTGAATTTACACGCAGAGCAGTGGCTTGGGAGTGCACCTGCTCAGGTGCCCCCACAGCAAGCACCAGGTAAGCATAAAAAGCTTTTACTATTACTTTAAGTATATTTCCTCCCCCCGCCTGCTATCTATGCTGCCTAAACTGTGTAAATAAGATGTGTAGACTAATTATTAGTCCACCTCTGGTCACACACGCTGCAGCTCCAGCTCCTCTGCATCAGTCAGCAGCGGCTGCAGGAGAGAGGAGACATTGTCGAGTGTTCCCTCCTCTCCCATTCACGTGAGCAGACCAGAATGGACTAAAAACAGTATACACAGGGTAGGTAGTATAAGTAGCAGGGGAAGGAAGAGAACACTTTTAAGACTAGTTAGTGTTAGGCTGGAATTCTAACTGAAAGCAAAAAAGTTAAATAACATTACAACTTACCCCCTGGCACCCTAAGCCTGTTAGAACCCACTGCAAAGTTGCGGCGTACATTCTGACACTGGGTCAAAGCTACCTCAGGGCTATGGAACCCTCTCCACCCAAGTTAAACATTCATCCTGACAACTGTCTGCAAGGAAGAGAATCAAATGCACCTCCATATCCAAAAGTATGCACACACCTCCATATCCAAAATGTTTTTGTTTGACTCTGTGGGGGGTGAGCTAGGTACATGCTCTTTACATCACTGTCAGGGCTGGGCTCAGCCCTCCCTTCTCAGAGCTCAGGGTGCTCAGCTGTTGGTTAATTGCTAACACTCATCATTTCACAGTGACTCACCTGGTGATCATATCCTGCTCGTCAGCCAGCCCCTTCTGGCTATTTAAACTGCCTGGTTCAGTTCTTCTGTGCTTTCGCCTTGGTCAACATATCTAGAGACTCTCTGCTGTGTTCCTGTTAAAGATTTGCCTGGCTGATGTCCCTTCTGGTTCCTGATCCTGCCTGCTGCCTCTGACCATGCTGATCTCAGGCTTCCAGATTTCCTGACTTGTTCGGATTACTCAATTTGGCTACCGAACACTTGTTTTGACTACATTTACTATTTGTACTATCTTTACCATATTATTAAAAGGTGTGATTTTTACTGCATTTTCTGTCTGATTCATGGTTCCTGACAATCACTGCTCTAAAGTCAATTTGCTACTTTACCCTGAAGGGGCAAAGTGCTGGGGCGCTTAAATTTCACAAATACTGTAGGGACTGAGAGAGGCCATTCTAGAGTACTTGCCGAAAGCAGGTTAAGAAGGACTTCTAGATCTAGATCTGCAACACACTTGGCACGTATACATATGGAGAAATCTCTGCAGCAAGCCTAAGAAGATAGCAAAAACATTTTTTTTACCAAAGTTTAGTAAATATAAACTGCTAAATACATTTTCTCATCAGCAGTATGTAGCAGTCTTGTTACTTCTATCAGTATCCAGCTGAGCACTGGTTAAAGCTTGTAGGAGGAGTTTTCTTACCGTCCTATGAGGCCCCTCTGTCTGGACAGTGCTGATTTGCCCTGTGCTGATCACATGCACTCCCCCAAGAAAACAAAACTTCTCTAGCAATACACACCAAACTGAGCAGGTGCAGCCTGACTCCATGGACCGTGTGTTATCATGAAATTAGCAGGGGACAGTGAAAAGAGGGGAGGATCAGGGACAATAGGATCAAACAGCCTTTTTACACAATGCTGAGCATTAACCCCTTAGGTTCCACAGTGAGTATAACAAGTAGGCTTTACTGCATATATAGACTGATTTTACTGTTGTGGGTTTAGTAACACTTTAAGGGCTCATTCACACTAGTGATGTTTTCCGAAGAGCAATCTGCATTCAGAAAGCTCTTCAGAGAGCATTTGACAGGTGATGAGGAGGCGATGTATCATCTCCTCACTGCCTGCTTTAACCCCTTTATCACTGCACTAGGGTGGTACAACTGGGTGGCTAAAGGGGTAGAAGTTGGGGGGGGAGGTAAAAGCGCAGCTCAACCACAGGGTTGTACTGCCCTCCCCCCCCCCTCAACCTCACGAGGCCCTTAATCATCCCACAGCCCTAAGAGTGCAGATCATATATACAAATGTGAACGCCACATGATAGATGCATAGTTACCAATAAATAGGAAAAATGGATACTACGCATCTCAAAATAGGTTATAAAACACCTCAAGTCCATATACAATGCGGAAGGTTCAATATAACGACAATATCTTTTTATTTATTTATTACAGGTACTTATATAGCGCTGTCAATTTATGCAGTGCTTTACATATATATTGTACATTTCAGTCCCTGTCCTCAAGGAGCTTACAATCTAAGGTCCCTCACTGACGCTCATACATACACATAGTAGGGCCAATTTAGACAGGATCCAATTAACATACCAGCATGTCTTTTTGAATGTTTTTCTTTCAGCTCTATAAGACTTCGTACACACGGGGTGTATTACAATACTCCTATCTACGCTGAATCTTTCGGCCAGGAGCTGGAAGATAAATCCAGAGTGATAGAATGCTCATTTTGGTATGTAATTCCATGTGTTTATGCATGTTAACAGTCTTATGGCCATTCTGGCCACTGGAATCAACTTATGAGCATGTATGCAAATATAGGCATAAAGTATGACAATAAAGTTCTCTTTGAACGCAGGTTTGGTGCATTTTCAGTTTTATGCCCCTGAATGCTGCTCCACAATATGAACTTAAATGCCATAATGTGCAAGGACACAACAGCTGAAACAGAGCTGCATTCAAAGGCATGAATAAAATATGAAATATGCCTGTTTTTTTTGTTCCTTTTTTTCTGCCCGTGTACATGAGGCCTCAGTATGGTCTGCTTTACATTCAATGTCCTGATGATTTGGTATTTATATACACGCACTGCATAGAAGTGTCAGTGTGTCACTATTCTGTACCCCAAATGCTAGTGTATCAGTATTTTGAAACCCATGCATCAAGTGTTCCATTTCTCAGGACCCCGAGTGCCAGGATACATACTGTACAAATGTCTAATTTTAATGGAACACCAAATCAGACTGTTCCTATTGCAATCTATAGCACATTTTGAAGTCCCAAGAGATTATGATGCAAGACTCACATGCTGCATCGTCTTCCACAAAGCTTTGCACAGATAATATTGGGGTTGATTTACTAAAAATGAAGAGTGCAAAATCTGCTGCAGTGCTGCATAGAAACCAATCAGCTTCCAGGTTTTATAATCAAAGCTTAAAGTGGTTATAAAGCCTCAAGGTTTTTCACCTTAATGCATTCTATGCATTAAGATGAAAAACCTTCTGTGCTACAGCTCCCCCTAGACCTCCCCTTTTTGTTACCCAAGCCAGATCCAATCCATCGATGTGCACAAGTGCAGTGGCTCCAGCCGCTGTCTCTCTCTTTATTGGGCAGAATGATAGTAGCAGGAGAGGAGCCATGGGCTCCTGCTGCTGTCAATCAAATCCAGTGACACAGGAGCGGTGGACAGGGCCAAGTCCCGATGTCTGTGTCAATGGGTGCAGCAGCAGGACTCGGGAGTGAGCCTGCACGTGTGCCCTGAGGGGGCACCAGATAAAGAGGTGGAACCTGGAGTGCTGGCGGGGGACAGCAGAAGAAGAGGAACAGGGCTGCTCTGTGCAAAACCATTGCACAGAGCAGGTAAGTATAGGCATGTTTGTTATTTTTATGTTTAAAAAAAACTAGGGATTACGACCCCTTTAATTGAAGAAGCTGAAGTCAGAAGCCGATTAGCTACCATGCACAGCTGCGCCAGATTCTGAACGCACCAGTTTTAGTAAATCTCCCCCTGTTCAGTAAGCATTACCCACAATGCCCTTCATTTATGGCCACATCAGACTGGACTGACAGGTCTTTTCTGAACCGGCTGTCACATAACTCTGGCTGGGACCTAAGCCAAACCTGCCCATTACAAAAGCCACTTTGCACAATCTTTTTGATAAAACATAGCCATGCAGACAATTAGCTGCAACAAATGTACCATCACGACCTACATTCCAGCATAAAAAGAATCTGCATCAATTATCTCCCCCACAGTAATTATGATAAAATGTAACAAGAAGGTGTGAAACAGGAAATTATTTATAAGTAAACAAGCCATCCGTTGTGCATGTCAGATAGTGTCAATGATATGATATGGGAGATGCTCAAAATTCATCAGCTTGTACCAAAGTCATCTTTACACTGAATGAATGTGTCCAAACAGATTAATCACTTCAAACTCCTGCTCTGTCTGCTAGGTGTAAGGTGTATTATTTCTGGGACTGTAACCAGAGGAAACAAATACATGTATTTTAAATAGAATGCCTAGTCAACCACATTCTTTGCAATTAAAATAAAAAAAAAAAAAACAAAAAAAAAAAAAAAAAAAGAAATGAGGTCACCAACATGTGAAGTATCTTTCAACAATTTTATTTGGTACTTATGGAGCATATTCATCTGGTTCCATGAACTAGTTTGTAAAATAACCACAAACCTTGAGATTCTTTCTTTTCACCCTCTAATAATTAAACTCAATATTCAAAAAAGACACTTTTTTTATGGCATCTCCATGTTTGTAATTGCCACGTACGCTGTGATCAAACAATAGAAATGCAGAAGAGTGCCAGACAAAAACCAGATGAAAGAGCCCAAGGTAACTTTAACCACTTGCGGACTGCCCACTGTACATATACTGTGCCAGATCACGTACCTAGTACATGATCTGACGCTTCCGGGTCTGGGGCATGCGCTCCACCCGAGACCCACTCTTGCTGTGATCGCCAAAAATATGTAGCAGAATATATACTGGCCTAAATTGATGAAGAATTTTTTTTATTGGTTATGTTTTATAGCAGAAAGTAAAATATATTGTTTTTTTTCAAAATTGTTGGTCTTTTTTTGTTTATAGCACAAAAAAAAAATGCAGAGGTGCTCAAACACCACGCAATTGTTAGTTAACCTCCTTGACGGTATTCCAGAGTGTGGCTCTGGAAATTTGAGAATGTCCGTGGCATAAAAAAGCGTCCCTTTACGTCAAAAGCGGTTTTTGATTAGCTAGAAAACAGCGATAGTAAATAAGAATCACTTGCAGAATTGAGTGATACTGATTTTTGGGGAAATTTATCATCAGATGCTGAAAGTGACAACAATGACAATTCTGCAACTGAGCAAATTTCAGATTTTTTGACTAGATTACATTATTGAATATTATTTTTTTTATTATATTATTATTTTTGATAATTATTTATAGTTATTTATATTATAATTTTTTTTTCATATATATTATAATTTATAATTTCGTTATTTCAAACTTTATCATACCCAGGATATCTACTACACTCTTGTCTTAAGTGAGTTATTCCTAGGAATTACAGGCCTACAATATAAAACGCCAAATGCAGAAAAAATGTACTGCTTTGAGACACAAAAATCTGACATAATCATACCGCCAGGGAGGTTAACCACTTCAGCCCCGGAAGAATTTCCCACTTTAGGACCAGAGCACTTTTTGCGATTCGGCGCTGCGTCGCTTTAACTGACAATTGCGCGGTCGTGCGACGTTGTACCCAAACAAAATTTGCGTCCTTTTTTCCCACAAATAGAGCTTTCTTTTGGTGGTATTTGATCGCCTCTGCGTATCGCCGCTATAAACAAAAGAAGAGCGACCATTTTGCAAAAAAACCCAAATTTCTTACTTTTTGCTAAAATTCAAATCCAAAAAAAAAAATATAAAAAAACATTTTTTTTCACCGTTTTTGGCAGATTTATATAATTCCTCATATTTGCGATAAAAAAAATTGCAATTGGCGTTTATTGATTGGTTTGCGCAAAAGTGGCCGCGTTTACGGATGGTGAGAATTCATTTCTGGGGTTTTTATTTTTTTTTATTTTTTACCAGTAATGGCGGCGATCTGCGATTTTTAGCGGTACTGCGATATTGGGGGGGGGGGACATGTCGGAACATTTTGACACTTTTTTGGGACCAATAACATTTATTCAGCGATCAGAAATTTAAATGTCCACTGATTACTGTATAAATGTCATTGGCAGTGAAGGAGTTAACCTGCAGGGGGAGAGCTAGGGGTTAATAGTGTTCCCTGGGTGTGTTCTTACTGTGGGGGGGGGTTGGGCTAACATGGGCATGAGAGATCTAACTGATCCCAGTGACAGGGATCAGTAGATCTCTCATGCCCCATTGACAGGGCGGGGAACCGGCGTGTGTACATCGGCGGTTCCCCGTTCTTTCCCTGTAGCCGCTCATCGCGGCTCGCCGGCGGACATCGGGTCCGCCCGAGCCGCGGGCACACTCCCCAGGAGTGCGGCGGGAGCGCGCGCGCGCGCCCCCCGGTGGCCAAATGCGAATCGCCGCTTATTTACGGCGTGAAAAGACGGCGCGCGGTGGGGAAGCGGTTAAAGTAACACAGTGTCATATCTCAAAAAATGGCCTGATCATGAAGGTGAGTGAATCTTCCAGAGGTCAAGTGGCTAAGGCCTCAGGCGCACTGGACATCAAAAACACCCCTTTTGGGGGCACTTGACTTTTTTTCTGCCTCTAAAGCCCCTCCATGTTAGCCCATATGGCCATTCACACACGTTTACAGCCAGAACAAAAAAAAAACATCACTTGAACATTCAGGAGAGTAGTGTTCTGCCGGATAAAACATTGAAGGTGCCTAAACGCGCTTAAGCACATTTAGCGCTTGAGTGTTCATTCATTACAAGGCTAGAATAAATTAATATCCTGGCCAATGAAATAAATCAATGTCTGACATGCCTGAATGCACCTAAATGCATTTGCAAAACACGGCTTTTCTTCTGACAGGAGAAAAGGCGCATAGGCAATTTGGGCAAAAACCCAGTGGACACGAGGCCTAACTGTTGGTAAATCGTCATATAAAAACAGCCAATGCTTTTCTGGGCCATATCACTCCTCCTTCTAGGACCACTTCAATTTTTATTGGGGCTGAAATTAAACTCTCCTTTTGGATTAACAGTGTAATCATTTCTGCTTAACAACTATTACATAGTTAACCATAAGGGATAGTTCCATTTCATTCCTAATGTAAATAAACTCAGTGTGCTACTGTATTCTGATCGGCATGGCCAGCGGCGCTGATTGAGAGAAAGTTTTCCAATAGGCTGGTTGTACACAAGTTAAATGATAGATCAACTTGTGTACAACCAGCTGCCATACACGGACTGAAATCCAGACAGTGCCTGCTTAATCTGCCAAATTTTGATCCATGTATGGCTGGCTTAATTGTCATATGATGAACCACACATATCGTTCCCACAACAAATGAATATAAAGTAAAACAGCATCATGTACTGCACATTAAAGCGAAACTAATCTTCGCAAATAGTTACCTCTCCACAATGATGCAACATCGGCAAGGTCCCTCGCCAACAATTAAATCTTATCCCCAGCTTCTTCCAGGTTCAAGTCTTGAGTGTTTGCACTGCTGGGCCCTTCAAATCCCACACCCACAGTTCCCGGGTCAGACATTTTCAGGCGACTACCATTAGGTCATGAGCATGTGATGTCTTGCAGATTTGTAAGTATGGGTCCCCCCTTGTTTGATACCCAATGTTTTCATTAACAGAATACATATCCCTAAACTTTTTCTACTTTTTAGACAATTGTCTGTACATCAACCCCTGAGGAAGTGACGTCATGTCACGAAGCGCGTCGGGTTACATAGATGTAAGTTCACACGTATAATTGATTGATCTTTACACTGTACCTGGCTACAGAATTAATATGTATATATTGACCAATCTGCTTGACTATATGGCATTATGCTACTGTTGATCTGTTGAAATTGTATTTACCAATAAATATTTACCTTGTTGATTTTACAATTGAGTGTTGTGCCTCATATAAAGTTCCACGGGCAATTTATGTTTTCTTGTGTATATTGAATGGGGATGGAGGCGCCTCACGGGGCATATTCAACCATATTTTGTTAGATAGTTTCAAGTCTTCAGTTGCCTTGATTGGCCAGCAGGGGAGTTACATGCACACATGGGTTCTTTTATTCCAGTGCCGTGGTGTGCCAAGAATGTACACTGAGCTAAAGAAGATTATGAACAGGCAGGTGAGTTTGTTTCATTGCAGAAAAGACATAGGACCTGCTTTTTTGCCTTCTCGCAATTTTTCTTTTTTGTTTGCACTTCAGTACCCTTAAAGAGGACATATATCATGAATCTATGGCCAAAATTAGGCAAGCAGAGAGCAAAGGGCTAATCACCAAGATTGTCTGCAGTAGGCCCGCAGCTGATCTTTTCCACAGAACCAACTCACCATGCCTCTTTCTTTGCTGTGTTCCTATGTGGAGGCAGCCAACTTGATAGAGGCAGAGCTTTACCCTTACTGTCAAAGATGAAGACTGGTGATCTGATGACTGGGGGGGATTATCAAGAGGCAGGATGAGATGTAAGGGAAGCAAAGATCCACAAAGTGGATGCAGCAGAAGCAGAAATACCCTTGTATTGCAGATCTTCAAGTACAGATGGCTCTCTAGCAGGCCCTCATAAGCACAGTAGTGACATTAGGCAGAAGTGGGTGGAATACATCTTAGATGACTTCACAAGTCAGATAAGCATTTTTGAGGCTACAGACATAGAATTGCCAAGGCACAGTCACATATCAGGGAGTACAATGCTATTTTTCAGGAGAAATTAAAAACAAAAGACATATTGATCAAGGTACTGCTTAGCCACAATTAACATTTCTAGATGTTCCCTATAAGATAGCAAATCTTCACTCTGATGTATAGGTCCACCTAAACTGTTCTCACACAGCATTAACACACTTGGTGGATTTACTTAAAGTTATTGTAAAGTCTCATTTTTTTTCTTTAAAAATAACCCGCGGCTCCGCTCAGGAGCCACTCTGCCAATCAGCTTCTAACTTCAGCTTGTTCAATTAAGCTTGGACAATAAAATCTGGAAACTGATGCACGCTCCACTTTTAATAAATTTCTTACACTGATTGTTCTCAGACTGCATGGGCACCAGGAGTGTCAGTTGCTGGACTGCCCATTAACTGTTCTCTCATAATATACTAGTTGTATCTTAGGCTGGGTACACACTGGCCGGAAATTGTCCCAAAACCGTCAGTTTGGCAGGAACTGGCCGACTTTCAGCCCGTGTGTACAGCTCCCTGTCTGAAGGAAGACGGTCTCACGACCAGCTTCTGTCGAATGGCCTTGCTGGAAAACCTGCATCTGATCCTAAACAGTGTGTTCTGGTGGGGAAGGGGCAGTCCCTCTATCAGAATACAATAGGCTCAGCGGGGGGAGATCCCCACCCTAATATCACTAAGGCCGACCATACCTGTGGTTGCAGCAAAGAAATTTGCTTGATTCCCCCATCAACACAGACAGAGCTGATGTGAGAATCCCTCCTGCCGGGCCATTGTCTTCTCCCAGCGAGGGAAGCTGTCCCCACCGGGGAGAAGACACTGACTACTTACTAGCGGCTACAGGAGCCGCTAGCAATAATTGCAGGTAAAACCCAGCATGCTGGTTGTACCCAAGTTGATCGATCGATCCATTTGGTACGATCAGCCTGCCCATACAGGGTTCAAATCTTGGCCAGTTCTTGCTGGACCCGGCCGAGATTCAAACCGTATATGGCCTGCCTTAGTACGGTGGTCTCAGTTTTTTTTCAGCCCTCTGGGTTGAACGAAAAAAAACTTTACGTGTGTACCCAGCATTAGGGTTTATAACAGTATTATATAATACGTTCATAATTCCTCACTTTGAGATAATATGATGCTATTTACTATTTGACTAGTTATCATTTGAAGAATATGACAGCATGTAAAAATGTTTAGCTTTAGCACTTAAACATCTCTAAAGGACAAAAAAAAAACAAAGAAAAACACAAAGCTTTTAATTCAAATGATTTTTTTCATATTTCCTACAAGAGGACAGCAGTCAGTGAGTTCATTTACATATATGCCATAAATTTGGATGTACACATTTAATGATTGGCGCTTACAGGGATCACAGATGTATGTAGGAGGAATTCAGGGAAGCAATCACTAGAATAAAACATGCAATGTACACTATCTTAATAGCTCATCCCAGCACATAACCAAAATGTAGGCAGAAAATTAGGTTAATATCTCATGAAAGGAAATGGAGAATATTAACAATGCAGTGTTCTTATCATTGATGATACAACCAAACTCCTCCAAATACAGTACTGTAATTTATTTGCAACACCTCTCTCTGGCTACAGGGGAGTTACAATCAAGAACAGATCAAGTCCTAGCTAAAAACCTTAGCACTTGGTTTGAGTGCTTTGTAGCTGCTGTAAGTCCTTGAGCAGATGTGCTGCAATTATGGAGAATAATGAGATGCATTACAAAATGCAATAATAAGAGAGAGAGCATCCAATTTACTTTCAAAACCTCTGTATTACACAGATAAAAATTATTCTGTTGGCTTGTAATTTTAACATAATTTTTTTTTTATCATTTTCAACAAATAAATAAATGTTAATTAATTTACTTTGATATTTTAAGTACCTTACTTAATTTTCATTAGTTCTTAACTACTTGCAGACCGCCCACTGTGGCTTGATGGCGGCAAAGTGGTTCGTTATCGCGAAATGGCATCACCTGATGGTGGCCGCGATAACGAGTATTGTGAGCGCGCTCTGCTAGTTCATCCAACACTCCCCTCCCCCCAGACTGACAATGCTGCTGTCCAAAGGAGCCACTGTTGCTTCTTCATCCAGAGTGGGGGCGCCCTAATACAGGAGGTGTGTTCCTGGTAGGATCACCAGGTGAAAACAGAGAGAAAATAGCCTAAGAAAAAAGAAAACTAATTCAGCCACCACATCGGATGGTTGATGAGCTGCAATATATTACATTTTTGGTTTTGGGTTTAATACCTCTTTAATTCATTTCTGACAAGAGTAACACAAGCATGCCCGCAGGTCGGGTGGACTCGATGTCCGCCAGCGACCCGTGATCGCCTTCTACAGAGGCAGAACGGGGATCTGCCAATGTAAGCAAGACAGATCCCCATTCTGTCAGGAGACATGTCAGAGATCTTCTGTTCCCAGTGATCGGGATCAGTGAGATCAGTCATGTCTCTGCCAGCCCAGCCCACACAATTAGAACATGCTGAGGGAACACAGTTAACCCCTTGATCGCCCCCTAGAGTTTAACTCCTTTCCTGTCAGTGACATTTATACAATAATCAGTGGCTATTTTTAGCTCTGATCGCTATATAAATGTAATCGGTCCCAAAAACGTGTCACAAGTGTCCAATCTGTCCGCCGCAATCCCGATAAAAATCGCAGATCACCACCATTACTAGTAAAAAAAAAAAAAAAAAAAAAACACAAAATGCCCCTAACAAATAAGTGTATATTATTTGGTCCTTGTGAAAGTAAAGCCCCGTACACACGGTTCGACGATCGCACGTATGACCGTGTCGAATCGTATGTTGGCTGTTGTATGCAGCATACTGACTGCACTACACGATCGTACGGCCGGGGAAAGAACGTTCAGGTGGATGTAATTAGCATCCAGCCATTCCTGACTTGGAGCATGCGTGTTTTGCACAATACAGCTTTGTTGTACCAACTGCTCTGTACACACGATACAACGGTCGTATGAGAGCTTGTTGGAACGACCAAGTTTTCTAGTCTGCTCCTACAACTCCCTTGTACGACCGTCATATGTTAGACTGTTCAAATTGTGCATACGAACGATCGATATCGCATACAACGGTCGTGAGTACGACCTGTTGTATGCGATCGTCGAACCGTGTGTACGGGGCTTTATAGAGTCCACAAGCTATGGTGCCAATCACTGAAAATTGATCATACTGATGGCCTATCTCATTTCTTGAGACCCTAACAAGCCAGGAAAGTAAAATACCCCCCAAATGAGCCCTTTTTGGAAAGTAGACATTCAAAGGTATTTAGTAAGAGGCATGGTGAATTTTTTGAAGTTGTAATTTTTTCCCACAATTCTTTGCAAAATGAAGATTTTTTTTTTTCCACAAAATGCTCATTGTAACAGGTTATTTCTCACACACAGCATATGCATACCCCAAATTACACCCCAAAACAAATTCTTCTGCTCCTCCTGAGTATGGCAATATCACATGTCTGAGACTTTTTCACAGCCTGGCCACATACAGAGGCTCAACATGCAGGGAGCACCGTCAGGTATTCTAGGGACATAAATTACACATCTAATGTCATGATGACCTATCACATTTTTGAAGGCCCTGCAGCACCAGGACAATGGAATTGCTCACAAAATTACCCCATTCTGGAAAGAAAACACCCCAACGAATAATCATTGAGGCATAATGAGTCTTTTGAATGGTTCATTTTTGTTCCAGTAGTTTATGGAAAATGTGGGAAAAAAATGAAAGCGCATTTTTTTTTACACAAAGTTGTCCATTTATAAGCTATTTCCAACACATAGCATGTACATAGCAAAAATTACACCTCAAAATACATTCTGCTATTCCTCCTGAGTATGGCGACACCACATGTGTGAGACTTTTACACAGCCTGACCACATACTGAGGCCCAACATTGAACTAGCACCTTCAGGCGTTCTACAAGCATAAATGACACATCTCATTTCTCAACACCCTATTACACTTTTGAAGGTCCTGGAGCACCAGGACAATGGAATTGCCCACAAAATGACCCCATTTTGGAAAGAAAACACCCCAACGTAAAATCTATGAGGCATAATGAGTCTTTTGAACATGTCATTTTTTCCAGAAGTTTTTGGAAAATGTGGAAAAAAATGAAAACGCTTTTATTTTTACACAAAGTTGTCCGTTTATAAGATTATTTTCAACACATAGCACGTACATAGCAAAAATGACACCCCAAAATACATTCTACTACTCCCCCCGAGTATGGCGATACCACATATGTGAGACTTTTACAGGTGATGTTTACTCATGGGTGTGACGGTCACTGACAGGTGATTGGCGATGGGCACTGATGGGTGACTGGCGGTGGTCACTGATGGGTGACTGGCTGTGGTCACTGATGGGTGATGGGTGTCTGGCGGTGGTCACTGATGGGTATGGGTGTCTGGCGGTGGTCACTGATGGGTGATGGGTGTCTGGCGGTGGTCACTGATGGGTATGGGTGTCTGGCGGTGGTCACTGATGGGTGATGGGTGTCTGGCGGTGGTCACTGATGGGTATGGGTGTCTGGCGGTGGTCACTGATGGGTGAGTGGGTATGGGTAGTCACTGGTGGCGGTCTGTGGGTAGTGGGTAGTCACTGGT
>BLSH010073795.1:2369517-2391526 GCA_018402905.1 Glandirana rugosa | reverse complement strand
CCGCCTGGACGATAACAAGGCCCACCTGCAGTATACTGCAGGAGGGAAATTCGGTCCTAACGCGCGCTAGCCGAGACAGCCACAGCCGCACAGGGATCCTGTGTGGCGAAGTGGCTGTCCCCACTTGTCGGTAACCAATACCGACAAGTGGTGCACTAGCCGGCACTGCTTCAGTGCCGATTAGTGTTTACCGTGCGGGCGGCAAGCGTGCCGCGTACGCGCGCTAGCCCTCGCGCGACGCGTACGCGCAGCCACCGTCACACAAGGACCCCTTGTGACGGACAGTGGCTGTGACCATAGTCGGCGGCTGGCCTTACATTGGATGTGATCGGCTGTGAAGTAGATCACAGCCGATCACAAGGTAACAGCCGCCGGTCGGCGGCTGATACCAGTGTCGGTGACAGGCAGTGTTCCCCAGGAACACACTGCCACCGACGCGCATGCGCAGCGCGCTCCCGATCGCGCGCATGCGCCGTGCGAACGGCGGGCGTGCCATTTGTGATTAGCCGTGACTTCGTCACGGCCGATCACGTGGTGAACAGCCATAACCAATGGCTGTTCACCCCTGTCGGTGAAGCGGTGTGTCCTAGGGACACGCCGACACCGACAGAGCCGATCGCGCGCAATCCTGGCTTAAAGGGAGGACGTCATATGACGTCCACCCGGAACAATAGCAGGTCCGCCCCGCCGTTATTTGACGGTGGGCGGAACTGAGGCGGTTAAAGATAACATTTAAAATGGAGTTAAATATCTCAAAACATAAAAGACAAAACATTTTAGTGAACACGTCATTGTGTAATTTGGTGATTAGCTTCCAGGTTTTGTTTTTTTTGTCAAAATGAATGTAAAGTCTTGCTTTTAAAAAAACAAACAAATAAATAAACATGTTATACTTACCTCCTCTGTGCAGTTGGTTTTGCACATAGCAGCCCAGATCATCCTCTTTTTGGGGTCCCTCTTTGCTGCTTCTGGCCCCTCCCTCCTATTGAGTGCCCCTCTCAGCCAGCAGCGTCCTATGGGGGCACATGAGCCGAGTCAGAGCTCCGTGTGTCCATTCAGACACAAAGCCCCGATCCGGCCCTGTCCCCTTGCTCCCCTGATTGGCCAACTGACTTTGATTGACAGCCGCGGGAGCCAATGGCACCGCTGCTGTGTTCAGCCAATCAGGAGGAGTGTCCCGGACGGCTTGGACATTTGTGGACATCGCTGGAGAGAGATGGGGCTCAGGTAAGTAATTAGGGGGTGCTGGGGGAGCAGCTGGGCACAGAAGGTTTTTTTTTATCTTAATGCATAGAATGCATTAAGATAAAAAACCTTTTGCCTTTACAACTCCTTTAATTGAACAAGCAGAAGTTAGAAACCGATTGCCTACTATGTACAGTTGCACCAGATTTTGTACTCTCCAGTTTTAGTAAATCAACTCCTATACAATATTACCAGCACCCCCTTAGCACATTCAATGTGAAGACTCTTGCATGCAGTCTATAAAGGTCCCAATCCAGTAACTGAGATATACTTTCTTCATTAACCATTCCCATCCAGCATGGCCGTCTTTAATATTGATTGGACCCTGGGCAAACATTTTCCCCCTCCCCCCTCCCATGCAATTTCGCTCTCCACTTGCTCTGAGACATAAAATAAATACCAGCTAGACTGAAAATCAGTTTACTGAATCAGATCAGGCATCGATTGCGGTTGGTTGCCAGAGGTTACAGCATATCATTACTGCTTACTGACTGGTTGCTAGAGGTTACAGCACACATTATGGCTCACTGGTTAGTTGGTAGAGGTTACAGCACATGATTTATGCTCACTCATTGGTTGCTAGAGATTACAGCACATCATCTCCTCCCTGCCTGCACACCATTGGCTGGGGAACGCAAAGTCGCTTTCCTGACACCACAGAAACATGCTACCTTTTAGCAGTGCCATGAATTGATAATGACACCCTCACACATCTGCTGACATGTGCTGTGGCACCGTGTGATTTTGAAAAAGGGTCAGGGACCCACTTACACATTTCTAGCACATAGAGCAGCCCATTGAAATTAATGGGCTGCCCTACACGCAACCTACAACTTTATCCGCCCTGTCAGTACACCTTTGCATCCTAAAACCCCTGTCAACCTCTGTACCCCTGCTAACCTCTGTATTCCAAACCTCCCCCATCCTCTCCACTCCAACCCTCTTCCCCTTTAACTCTACCTACCTCCTCTGCTCATCTTTGATTCCACCTTCCTCACCTCTATACATCCCCTCCTTGCTCAGCTGTGCACCCCAAACTGTAATTACTTCTCTGCCTACCTCTGCATACCCCACACTACCCCCCCCCCCACCAGTTTGCTTACCTTTGCAGAACAGGCTGATGTTAGGCTTGATGACCACAGTTGCAGGCAGGGCTTTCAAGCATGCCCCTTTACCTCCCCAGTGGGCAGCATTCAGTATAGGTGATGGTGGATATGACCTCAGGGGGGCATGATATACATATGAATGACGCCTCTATTTACATAGCAATGCTGCCGCCCCACTATTTACATATGAATGTCACCGCTATTTACATATCAATGCCAGTTATTTACATGTAAACACAGGGTCTGCAGGTGAGTCATCTGTACACAATAGGGCAGAGCTGGGTAGCATTAATAGCAGTACTTCACACTTAGATATCGGGACACAGCACAGGACTAAACCTTCAAGGAACAAGGGAATTTAAACCAGGATAGTTGGCAAGTATGAGGCAGCTGCTTTGGGCCCCACAAAAATGACAGGGCCCAGGGCAGCTGCCCATTTTGCCCTGCCTTAAAGACGGCCCTGCCATCCAGGCCAATTCTGGCACTTCGCTCCTACATGTAAAAATCATCATTTGTTTTCTAGAGAATTACTCAGAACCCTCAAACATTATATATGTTTTTTTAGCAGAGACCCTAGGGAATAAAATGGCGGAAGTTGCAACTTTTTTTGTCACACCGTATTTGCGCAATGATTTTTCAAACGCTTTTTTTTTCCGGAAAAAAAATTAATGAATTTAAAAAACCAAAACAGTAAATTTTTTTGGTATAATGTGAAAGATAATGTCAGGCTTTAAAATTGAGCACGCTCATGGAATGGCGCCAAACTTTGGTACTTAATCTCCATAGGCGGCGCTTTAAAAATGTTTACAGGTTACCTGTTTAGAGTTAAGAGAGGTGGTCTAGTACTACTGTTCCTCCCGCTCTAACGTTTGCGGCGATACCTCACATGTGTGGTTTGAACACTGTTTACATATGTGGGCCCGATGTACATATGTGTTCGCTTCTGTGTGCGAGCACGCGGGGACTTGAATTTTTTTATTTTTACACTTTTCTTTTTAAAATGTTTTTTTTGATCACTTTTATTCCTATTACAAAGAATATAAACATCCCTTGTAATAGGAATAGTGCATGCCAGGTCCTCTTTATGGAGAGATGTAGGGTCTATAAGACCTCACATCTCTCCTCCAAGCAGGAAAGACCGAGATCAATAGACAAAAAATAAATGATCTCGGCCTTTCCAGCCGAGACCCCGGCAATGTTTACTTCCACCGGGCCGGACGTGACATCATAACGTTGCACCTGGGCCTCCGAATGTCATAGAAATTGCCAGGGACCATCTGGTCACCAGAAATCTCTAAGCTCAATTTCCAGCGCTGGTGGATTTCTTCTCCGGATCGCACGGGCGAGCCAGTAGAAGCACCGGAGGGCAGCAGGAGGTGGGGGAGGCCCCCCCCCGCCTGTAAGAAAGATCAAGCGGCTGAACTGCCGCTATGATTGTTTTTATGGTGCAGAGAATCGCTGGCTGAAAAAGATGATATATGAATGATGCCTGCAGCCGCAGGCATCGTTCAGATATCCCCACTCAAAGTCCAGGACGTCATACGACGTACCTTGGGCAGAAAGGCCAAGGTGTGATTAGCTGATTAGGTTTGTCAATCAGGAGGGATGATGCTGATAACTACTCCCTCCCAACATCTTCTCTTCCTACTAGTAAAAACAGGCACAACCTACAAGGGTGACAATGCTACTCTGAATTCAGAAGCAATGCAGCAGCATTGTCAACCCATCACAGACAGCTGGGTTCAGTGAACTTCACTAAAAGGCTCAGTAGGTTTGTGTTAAGCCGGGTACTCCCAGTGGGTTGCACGAAAAAAAAAACTGACAGCTCCAGTCGGAGCCGCTGTACTAACCATGCAATCTCCCCCACGGAGCTGTTGCATTCTGACAAGGGGACAGGCCCCCTGTCAGAACACTCCGATCAGCGCTCTCTGCCATTGGCTGAGAGCGCTGATTAGCGTTCGGTCAGCTGTTAGCATGCACGCCTGACAGAAAGGCCAACTTTTGTCAGACAGAACGCCATACACACTGTCGGCTGTTTTTTATTGAACCAGCCATTGTCTCCTGACATTCGGCCTGTGTGCACCCGGCTTTAGATTTTACAGGGGGACTAAGGGAAAACTATAAGTGCACACACAATTAGGTGCTAAAGCACACTTTTTTTTTTTTAATAGGAGGCCAAAGTTCTACTTTAGCTCATGTGATGGGACCTCCTAATATTTTGTGTCCTTGTGCAATAGCAGGCATAATACATCAGCCCTTGTACTTTGTAAAGTGAGTATACAGGGAAAAAAGGTTGATCACAGTTTTAGAACTGATATTCAACAAGATTATGCTGACTCTGGCCAGTTTTCTTTCCTGCAGACATGCTCTCTTTCTCTTTAGTTCTTTTATAGCAATCCTTATTCTAGTTTTTGACCACGTTGCTGCCTGAACAAACCCCTGTTAATGATTCATGCTGTAAAAATAATTCAGGATAAAAACAGAGACCGGCGACGCCAGGTTATCCGGAGGTGTTTTTGTTCCTGTAACAAATCCCACAGAGAGAAAAGTTATCACGTGTAGGTGGAAGAATAGAGAGCAACGTGGCGGTTAAATACTGTTCCAAATAAAATCTATAGAAGAGGTACGTTCTGCTGCAGACATTTAATCACTATCTTCCTCTGGCTTCATATCAGGCTGTCTAGAAATCAACATTAACCCCTTTTTCACAATCTTTAATCAGATATCAGCAGAACTGAGGTATCATTGAGGCTACCAAGACTTAGACAGGAATGACCAAATGGTGTTGGATCTTTACTGACAGGACTGAATTTTTGGTCATCATAAAGAGTAGCGTTGAGGTGTTTGTGAACACACATTCATGCACACTCATCCATGCATGTGTTGTAACTGTGAAAATCTTGATTTAGGTTTATCAATATTTCCTTTCCTGGGGATCCTTCATGGCAGCATTAGGAACACCAGTCCCTACCTATCAAATGGAACAGAAAGTTGAGAGGTAAAAAGTTGCTGCTCCACCTAGAGCTAACAACCAAAACGTAGCTTAATTTCCAAACTAAAGCATGTAGTGAAAGTGTGTAAACTGGCATCAATTATTATGCAGTCTACTTATCATTGGTAAGGACACTTCAAACTGGTATCTAGGGATATCAACACAATGTGGAGGGCAAAATTGGAGGACGGGTTGTTTAAACTTTCTACTTCTGGTCCCAGTTGAGAGAAACCATCCAGGTGGGCTGATGTGAAGGATTAGATCATTGTTGAAAGTTGAGCCACTGCCGCAGGTTTATGGCAAACTATACCTAACTTAGCCAGCCAATATTAAAGTACATGTTAAACAACTCAATCAGTTTAAAATAGGAAGGCAAAACATTTGCCTGTGTAATATATATATATATATATATATATACACACACACACACACACACACAATATCTCACAAAAGTGAGTACACACTTCACATTTTTGTGAATATCTCTGATAAACAGGAATGGAGCAACAGAGAGAAACTAGACTTGGAGCTTTGGAGAGAGATAAGTAAACACTACAGATATACAGTATCTCACAAAAGTGAGTACACCCCTCACATTTTTGTAAATATTTTATTATATCTTTTCATGTGACAACACTGAAGAAATGACACTTTGCTACAATGTAAAGTAGTGAGTGTACAACTTGGAAAACAGTGTAAATTTGCTGCCCCCTCAAAGTAACTCAACACACAGCCATTAATGTCTAAACCACTGGAAATAAAAGTGAGTAAACCCTTAAGTGAAAATGTCCAAATTAGGCCCAAAGTGTCAATATTTTGTGTGGCCACCATTATTTTCCAGCACTGCCTTAACCCTCTTGAGCATGGAGTTTACCAGAGCTTCACAGGTTGCCACTGGAGTTCTCTTCCACTCCTCCATGATGACATCACGGAGCTGGTGGATGTTAGAGACCTTGCGCTCCTCCACCTTCCGTTTGAGGATGCCCCACAGATGCTCAATAGGGTTTAGGTCTGGAGACATGCTTGGCCAGTCCATCACATTTACCCTCAGCTTCTCTAGTAAGACAGTGGTCGTCTTAAGGGTGTGCTTGGGGTCGTTATGTTTGAATACTGTCCTGCGGCCCAGTCCCAAAGGGAGGGGATCATGTTCTGCTTCAGTATGTCACAGTACATGTTGGCATTCATGGTTCCCTCAATGAACTGTAGCTCCCCAGTGCCGGCAGCACTCATGCAGCCCCAGACCATAACACTCCCACCACCATGCTTGACAGTAAGCAAGACACACTTGTCTTTGTACTCCTCACCTGGTTGTCGCCACACACTCTTGACACCATCTGAACCAAATAAGTTTATCTTGGTCTCATCAGATCACAGGACATGGTTCCAGGAATCCATGTCCTTTGTCTGCTTGTCTTCAGCAAACTGTTTGCGGGCTTTCTTGTGCATCATTTAGAAGAGGCTTCCTTATGGGAAGACAGCCATGACAGCAATTTGATGAAGTGTGCAGCGTATGGTCTGAGCACTGACAGGCTGACAACCCACCCCTTCAACCTCTGCAGCAATGCTGGCAGCACTCATACGTCTATTTCTCAAAGACAACCTCTGGATATGACGCTGAGCACATACACTCAACTTCTTTGGTTGACCATGCCAAGACTTGTTCTGAGTGGAACCTGTCCTGTTAAACTGCTGTATGGTCTTGGCAACCGTGCTGCAGCTCAGTTTCAGGGTCTTGGCAATCTTCTTATAGTTTAGGCCATCTTTATGTAGAGCAACAATTCTTTTTTTCAGATCCTCAGAGTTTTGCCATGAGGTGCCATGTTGAACTTCCAGTGACCAGTATGAGAGAATGAGAGCAATAACACCAAATTTAACACACCTGCTCCCCATTCACTACTGAAACTTGTAACACTAACGAGTCACATGACACCGGGGAGGGAAGATGGCTAATTGGGCCCAATTTGGACATTTTCACTTTTGTTGCCAGCGATTTAGACATTAATGGCTATGTGGTGCATTATTTTGAGGTGACAGCAAATGTACACTGTTATACAAGCTGTACACTCACTACTTTACATTGTAGCACAATGTCATTTCTTGTTGTCACATAAAAAGATATAATAAAATATTTACAAAAATGTGAGGGGTGTACTCACTTTTGTGAGATACTGTATATCTCTCATCTTTTTAAGTGGGAGAACTCGCACAATTGGGGGCTGACTAAATACTTTTTTGCCCCACTGTGTGTATATATATATATATATATATATATATATATATATATATATATATATATATATACACACACACACACACACACTACACACTATATTACCAAAAGTATTGGGAAGCCTGCCTTTACACGCATATGGACTTTAATGGCATCTCAGTATTTGTCAGTAGGGTTCAATATTGAGTTGGCCCATCCTATTGCAGCTATCACAGCCTCAACTCTTCTGGGAAGGCTGTCCACAATGTTTAGCAGTGTGTCTATGGGAATGTTTGACCATTCTTCCATAAGCACATTTGTGAGGTCAGGCACTGATGTGGACAAGAAGGTCTCGGTCGCAGTCTCCTCTCTAATTTACCCCAATGGTGTTCTATCATGTTGAGGTCAGGACTCTGTGCAGGCCAGTTAAGTTCCTCCATCCCAAACTCGCTCATCCATGTCTATATTGACCTTGCTGGTCCAAATCATTTGGTGGAGGGGGGATTATGGTGTGGGGTTGTTTTTCAGGGGTTGGGTTTGGCCCCTTACTTTCAGTGAAGGGAACTCTTAAGGCGTCAGCATATCAAGACATTTTGGACAATTTCATGTTCCCAACTTACATGCAGTACATCTGTTGTTTATTAACGGGAATAATTCCACTGGCTTTTTACAAAAATGAGAGCAATACCACTACATGCATTGTACAACATGTGAAATATTAAGGTTAAACAGAGGACACGGATTGATTATGTACCTTTTATGTCATAATATTGTGGCTTTCCCAGCTCTCCAGAATTGCAATACATTGTCCTGGAAACCATACTTTCTGGGGTCGCAGAAGAAAAACACAATTTTAACACTTGAGGTTTCCCAACTCCAAAATGGTTTAGGCTCCTGTTCACACTTGTGTGACTTGTCCTGTGACTTGGGGCTACAAATGATGTCGTACTCCATGATTTCCAATGAGTATCATTCATACCTGTGCAACTTCAAGTCGCAGCAACTTCAAAGTATTCCCTGTACTACTTTGGTCCAAACTATGATGGGACTTGAGGTCCATAGACCTCAAGATTACACAGGCTTTGCTTCAAGTACATCAAAATTGCGCGACTTTCAGGTCGCACAAGTGTGAAAGGGTCCTGAAACCCTACTTTAGACCAGTTCTCATTACCCACTTTATTTGTTCAGGTTGTGCATTTATTCTACTATACTGTACCAGTAAAACAAACAGAAAAAAATGGTGTGCTACAAATAACAGGAGCAGTTAATCAAACAGTTTCAATCATCACTTCAATCTGTAGAGGGAATCTGCAATAATAATGGATCAAAGGGGCAGAGAAGAGATCTCTGCAGAGTCTAAGCGAAATGTGAACGGTCATTGTATGTTGACAGTATGGTCTAAACTGCAGAGGAAAGCTACCCAAACAAATGAGTCTAGAAAAAAGCCTTTGACGTTTTCCTAAGCATCTAATTAGCCTCTGTAAAGAGAGACGTCTTGTTGAAGTGCCAATGAAGTAACAACTGGAGTATTTCAGAAAAAATGTCAGCCATATGCTGGTTCAAGGTGTTCAAGTAGCTTTAAGTGAGGAGAAAAGGATTGGGGATTCAAAAAAAAGATGTGTTTCATGATAAGTGGAAGCACAGGTGATAAAACACGGTAATATGGATACAGTAGCATATAGGACTTAAAAGTCTGGGGGGAAAAGAGGAAAGAAAAGGAATAAAAAAAAAATCCTTCAAGGAGATCATTTGATGAAAGTGCCATGTCATAGATCCTGCAGAACTAGAACAACAGAATTGTCAGCCAGAGACATATGGTTACATTAAAGTGGATGTAAACCCGATTCATGAAATTTGAGCTGGGCACATATATCTGCAGAGTTCTCTTCATCCCTCTCCAAAGCCCTGTGTCCCGTAGCTTTGTCCTGCTTCGTAATTCTGCTATCAGCCTGACAAGTTTCCATCACATTAAGATAAGAGCAGCTGGAGTTTTGTGTTGGGGAGGATACTATAAATAGATTAGCACCGTGCTGGACAAAACAACAAAGACCTCTGAAAGCCTCTACCTATGAGTAGAGGGGTGTGTGCCTTTCCTCCAATCAGCTGTCTTGGCTGTATGCCCAGGCTTCTCTGCAGTGCTAACCAGGAAAAAATCATAACCCGAATAGCACTTTCAAAGGATAAATACAAATGAAGACAGAAGATATGCATGTAAAATGTACATAGGGAGATTTGTTTCATCTCTGTGTATCATCTGAGGCTGTTCACTTCACTAGGTACATGTGAGGGTTTATATGCACTTTAAGGCCTCATGCACACAAAACCTTTTTAGACATTTTTACAGCAGCTGTTCTTGGCTTCAGACGTTTTTGCCTACAATCAATAAACTCCCCGTCATGTTATCCTAGGTGTCCATGCACACATAGGCTGTTATCAACGGTTTTTGGCTGGGGCGTTTTTTGGCTGTAAGAAAAACCCAAGACTAGTTGGTTCTGAGAGGAGTTCTTCAGCTGTAAAAACCCTCAAATGCCCAAAAATGCAGATAAACGCTCAAAATGTGGCTCACCAGCGTTTTTTAAACGGTTTTAGTCCTAATGAAAAAAAAAAACCAAATCGCTAAAAAAAAAGCTAAAAAACGCTACTGGAGTTTTTATAATGTTCTGTGTGCATGAGGCCTAATGGTCTTGAATGAAAAAAAGAAAAATCAACTTTGCGATATAAGAATATGCTCACAAGTGCTCACAAGAGATGAGGTTGCAAGAGCTCTTGCCCCAATATATATTTTTTGTAACTCTTTTAACAATTAGGGTGCCCACTCACTAAAGATACACCATCTTCCACTGGTCAGTGTCCCTTGTCTGCACTGGCAGTGGTGATGCTATGGGGTGTCATGTGGGCACAGAACTGAGGAGATACCTCTATCATTTATGTTATTTTCTTTAGGGGAAAAGCATGTTGGAGTAGAAGACAAAAAGTCGAGTTGAATTGAAGATGAACTCCCTGAACTTACTCTACTGCAGATATCTTATACAAATATGTCTCCTAAACGCCCCAAAACTGTGTAAAGAAGATGAAGCAGACTAATAAGCTCATCTGCTATTCTTCTGTGAGCACATGACTGTAGCATACCTGTTTGGCTCCCACTCCCAGTCTAATCTTTGCTGTATAGGGCATTACAAAAGGCCGATACCAAGCCAAATGCAGATGCTTACACTAGTTACTTTATTTATTTTAATATCTTCCAGGAGTTCAGCTTTAAGAAATATGCACATTTTCTATTTTGCACCCTTTAGACAGCAAAGCATTCAATTTCAAGCTTTAGTTACCTGGAGAAAAAAGTACAAACAAAAACCGTGAGAATTTGGTAAAATGAAAACCAATTGTTTTGCAGATCAAGATGGTATGGAAACTTTGGGATATTCTAAGGCATTGTACATTTTCAATATATCACCCTCATAGCCTCTAGTTTGTCAGTAAAAAAAGGTTTTCCTCAAAATGGGACAATTCTTTTGCTGTAAGCAGAAGGTGGTATTTTTAGATCTTGGGTCAAACATGGTAAATAAGGATGACAAGATTGAGAAGTGTGAGGCATCATGTGCCAGCTGCCTCTTAATCACTTCATTCAGACAACATATTTTCAGAAAAAGTACTACAAGTTCCAGAATCCCCACCATTTAGATGAAAAGCAGATCTTAAATTATACCAATCCTCTTCTCCCTGCTCTGTCTGTTTTGTATTCAGCTATCTTTCTTTCGTAACATTGCTGAACAGAGTATTGGTAGACAATAAGTCAGCAGAACAGGCAGCACAAGTCACCACTCAATAAACTAATGCAGGCTCCACAAATGCATATAATCTCATGAGGTTGCAGCCTTAGACTATTTCGAGCATGATTACCACATAATTTGTGGTGCCATGGCAACCACTGGAACTTCAGGCCATCCCAGAACTTCCATATCCTTGGGTAACATCTTCCTCAGAAGAGTCTTCTGCCACATTAGATATAACCAAATTGTCTGCCCAGCTGTAAACAATGCATAGAGTTTGTAAGCATTAACCCTCCCAGTGCTGTCTATGACCTACCCCAGGACCCAGAAGCTCGGCCGTGTCCTAACTTAAGCCATAAATGGTTACAATATAGCTACTTGTGCCGAGGCCACAGCTCCATACAAGGGATGCCGTTGATGAAGAATGACACTTGGGCCCCGTGAAGGCTGGCGTAAATGAAGGGGTTAACCTGAATCCAGGGCAAGTGTGGGCAATATTTAGCTAATTTTAAACATGCTATTTTCCATTCTGATAGAACGCACTGAGTGTAGAGCTGTGCATCCGTGTGTATAAGGAAGCAGATGTTTTTTGTCTTTACATATCAAGTCGTCAAAGCCACATTGGAAGAGTCGTAATTTTATCCAGCAAGTCAGGGGAGTCTTTCATCAGAAGTAACAACACAATCAAGAGATTCAAGGTGTGTTTGTTCAGAGGTTACATCATTTCTCAGTATCAGAACATGCCTAGTTTTACATTGTACACCTAGCCAATGCAAAAGCAGTGACTGTTGAACCTCAAAGCACTTCCCAGAATGTCAGGAAGTACAACTGTGACTAGATGCAGGGCTTGATATCTACGCAATATACAAAGAAGCACTGCTAACCCTAGATCTGCCACAGAACCATAAATCTGGACATACATGCACCATAAATGGCTCCTCATGTTGCACCTTAATAACCCCTTAATAACCCAACATGCAGATTTACTACTGCCTAGTGACATAGTAATGCAGGAGCACAGCCCCAGATTACCCATGCTGGATCAGCAGAGGAAGGACTCAGAATTTTCAATACATCAGATCACTTTCGACCACGATCCCATGAGGACATCCAGTGGGACTGCTCATGCCCAGCACGCAGTTTTACCAGAATCCTTAGCATCTTGCCTAATTTAATCTTGTGTCACATAACCAATAAACTGGGCAACCTTCTCAGTTTTCAGTAATGTGACCAAAATGTGTAGGTACAGTTGAATAGACTGCTATGTGTCCCCTTCTGACTGACCCCTTCCTGATTACTTACTATCAATCAGTTTTAGAAGAAGGAATTTTCTTTTTACTGTGAACATGCTTATCTTGCCACTCAAATAAAAAGCATAGATCACAACGCTTCTCAACACTTGTCATTTGCTTTACGGGCTTATAGATCTTGTAGTCAACTGCATTATATCTCTGTGGTTATGCCTAGGCAGATCAAACTGAACCTATGCAGGTTTTCAGTCGCCATATTTAGGACGGCCAGGGCAGTAATGCATTGCACTTCTGCCCTGGCGTTCCATGCTGCACATCCCTCTACTGCACAGAAGGTGGGTTTTTGCAATTTTTCTATACTTATACTTGTTTACTTTGAGGTCTAATAATTTTAGGATGTGCCGGGCGATTAGTAATCCGCAATAAGCAGTCCCTTGGAGTCTTTTTTCAAAGAATAGATATATTTTTGAGTTGATGTACCCTTAGGTCCATATATATTTGGACACGGGCGCACTTAGTTTTTTTCCAGTATTTGCCAAAACATATTCAAGCTATACTTACAGTATATAATGGATATGGGCTGAAAGTAAACCCTCTCAGGTTTAATTTGAGGGTATGTACATCCAAATTGGAGGAAGGGTTTAGGAATTAAAGTTCTTAAGAATAGCCACCTCCCTTTTTCAAGGGACCGAAAGTAATTGGACAACTCAATCAAAAGTTGTTTCATGACCAGGTGTGGGCTACTCCTTCATTATTTCTCCATCAGTTAAGCAGGTAAAAGGTCTGTAGCTGATTCTAAGAGTGGTAATTGCATTTGGAATCTATTGCTGTGAACCTACATCATGAGTTCAAAGGAACTGTCCATGCAAGTGAAACAGGCCATTGTAAGGCTTCAAAAACTAAACAAATCCATCAGAGAGATGGCAGCAACTTTAGGAGTGGCCAAATCAACAGTTTGATTCATTCTGAGTAAAGAAGAACACACTATTGAGCTTGGCAACATAAAAAGGTCTGGACATCCATGGCAGACAACAGTGGTGGATGATCGCAGGATCCTCTCTATGGTAAAGAAAAAAACATTCACATCCAGACATAAAAAAGGGGTTACGAAGGGTGGTGTGCATGTATAATCATGCACATGATACATCCCTACCTTTATTACTATTGCATATATAATTCATTACTATTTACCATCTTGTTCCCATTTATTGTGTTCCTTTCTAGCTAACTGGGTTTATTATCCACACCTATATACGGGTACATATTAAGATACAAGTAGTCTGCATCTTTTAAAGTAATGTACTGTTTTGCCTAAATATGTCCATCCCCATTTTTAAAAATTGATATTATATTTACATATTTTTAAGTTCATTGGATCAGACATCTACCACATCTTATACTAAATCTATCTAAGCGCTGACCCTGCTCGTTATGTATATTATGTGGGTCCACCCAGCTGTAGCCATTTCCGACGGCATTAGCTGGGTTAACTAGACTTCCTATTTAAAACCTATAGCCAGTGCTAGATGAACTAGCTGATAAAGGAGGCGGGGCCTAGCCTCTGACACGCATTATGATTGGCCAAATCCCTTGGTGGGTGTCATCCAACCTGACAGCTCGGATACAGTTTCGCTACAGAAGATTCTGCCAGTTTCCTCCCGACCACCCTCAAGGCCGCTGCTTCCCCGGGACTAAGGCACAGAGTTTGAGACCCCACATGGAGGATCTTCTGATGGCTCAGGCGAGCGCTGCACCAGATACGCCCGCATGCTACTAGCACTGTGTGAGTGCATTTTATTATGGATATACTTTTACATTGCAATAAATGATGCTACACTGAGATTGGTCTGGCGCTTCTGTTTCTCTCTTCCCCAGCTTCTTTGTTGTCACAGTATCATTGTCAAAGTCTACAATGAAGAGAAGACTTCACGAGAGCAAATATATAAGGTTCACCACAAGGAGCAAACCATTCATAAGCCTGAAGAATAGAAAAGCCAGTTTAGACTTTGCCAAAAAACATCTAAAAAAGCCAGTCCAGTTCTGGAAAAGCATTCTTTCGATGGATGAAACTAAGAATCATTCGTACCAGAATGATGGGAAGAAAAAAGCGTGGAGAAGGCTTGGAACTGCTCATGATTCAAAGGACACAACTTCATCTGTAAAACCCAGTGGAGGCAGTGTGATGGCATGGGCATGGCTTCCAGTGGCACTAGGTCATTGGCATTTATTGATGAGGTCACAGAAGACAGAAGCAGCCAAATTAATTCTGCAGTGTTTAGAGATATACTGTCAGCCCAGATTCAGCCAAATGCAGCAAAGTTGATTGGACGGCGCTTCACAGTCCAGATGGACAATCATCCAAAACACACTGCAAAAGCTACCCAGGAGCTTTTGAAGGACAAGAAGAGGACTATTCTGCAATTGTGGAGCCAATCACCTGATCTCAATCCAATTGAGCATGCATTTCACTTGCTGAAGGCAAAATTAAAGACAGAAAGACCCACAAACAAAGAACAACTGAAGACAGCTGCAGTTAGAGCCTGGCAAAGCATCAGAAAGGAGGAAACCCAGTCTTTGGTAATGTCCATGGGTTCCAGACTTCAGACAGGCATTGCCAGTAAAGGATTCTCAACAAAATATTAAAAATGGACATTTTATTTATGATTATATTCATTTGTCAATTACATTTTAACCCCTCAAAATGGGGGGACTGTGTATAAAAATGGCTGCAGTTCATAAAACTTGTACTTGATATTTATGTTCAACCCCTTGAATTGAAGCTGAAAGTCTGCACTTCAAATTCATTTGGATTGTTTCACTTTAATTTTATTCTGGTGGCATACAGAGCCAAAAGTATGGTATATGGACCTAACTGTATATATTTTTCCTATATAAACTCTTACATAATTGTGGCATCACCTTACCGACTGTTATTAGCCTCAGTATATTAAGTCATTAGATGATATATGGGACAGTAATGCAATCCTTGATTGAAGCATACCCACATATATTATATATATATATATATATATATATATATATACACACACACATACTTATTATAAATCCCCTATCTGTTGGCGTACTGGGAGTTGCTACTGGGAAGATTCTGTATGGGTCGCCTGGAGCTTAGGATGTGGGAATGTATGGACGCCCCTTCATCTGGCAAAAGTGAACCTGGCTTTAATGTTGCACGGCTGCAATAAACATTGATCTTCATGTATCATGTCCATATATCATTGTTCATGGTTTAATGTTAAATAATATGTTCTATTCATAGAAACAAAAAGTCTGTGACCTTCTCCCATTATCCCCCTGAAGAAAGGATTGATCTCTTCCTGAAACACGTTGGGTTGGAGGTGATACTGTCACTAAAGTTGTGGAAAAGTTTCATGCAATTTCAGCCGTTCATGTTTTTAACCATTTGTGTGATTTATTACTTTTAAATGGATGTAATAAAATTACATTTTTATACAATTTTCTACCTGCTTTCCAAGTTGCCTTAAAAGTCCCGCCCACTTGCTTGGGGGTTAGCATTTTCTTTATATATCTCTCTATGGCCATGCCTAGGCAGACCAAACTGAACCTATGCAGATTTTCAGGATCAAGTTTAGGTTCAGATTGAAGGCTGCAAAACAAATCTAGGCTCTACCATATATAATAAAAAAATAGAATTTATTTTATCAATTCCTTTTGTCAATTTACAACCTTTCCTCATTACAAGTCATTATACAGGGGTGTTACCGGTCACCACGCTTGGTTCTGACAAAACTGTGAGATGATAAAAATAGACAATGGCTAGATCTAAATATGTTATTCATGGCCGATTTAATGTGCATATTTTAAAGAGACACAAGAAATCTGCCTAAAGCTGACTATACACGTGTAGAATTTTTTGTTAAAAATATTTAGTTTTAAAGTAACTGAATGTTAAAAGCAAACACATTTTTCATACGGCATTCCTCAAGTCATCAATTGTGCGAATTTTCTTACGAATGTCCATTTGAAATTCTACTAGTTTATAGCTAGTTTACCAGGTTCGGTATGACCGAACCCATGAATCTTCCTATTCAGGTTGGAAGATCATTGTTGAGGCATGCACAGTAAAAATATGACTTTTCTCCAGAGCAAAGCTAGCAATCCTTATATATAATTCAGGGGAATAAAATTCCAGTAGTTTAACCTGCAGCTCAAATCTGATATCATAGCATCCTATTACAAATGACATGGTTCTGTAGGAGAACCATTGCATCTGAAAGGTTTGTCCGGGTTAAGTCTCAGGTATGTTTGCTCTCAATTTATGTAATGGTATCATTTATATCCTATGGTTAGTGCTCTCACAAATTAGAATAGGACTGCATAACACCAAAGTTGTGGCATGCAGCTTCCACATTAAAACATAACCTCTATTTTTATTTAAATTTCACATTAGAAAATGATCAGATAGGTCCTCCTTACAAGTTAGCAGGGCTGACTGCCATGATATACTGTACTGTGTGGATTTTACAGTTTGTGCAACAAGTAGAAGGAGGTCCAATTGAAGGAAGAGGGGACCACTCCAGATTAACAAGCAGACAGAAAATTCTTGTCACCAAAATCACTTGCTGGGAAAAATATGTAGGCTGCCAAAGTTCACCTTCTAAAATTGCTAATTGTTCAGCTGTTTCTGATGTCAATAATTTTTGAGCCTTACCTGGAAAATGCATACACTAAGTCAGAACTCCTGATGTGTGTACTCATTCTGGGTCAGCGACTCAGGACATACTGTAGCTGCTGAATAAGCTTGCCAGCCAGGAAACTAGTATTTTATAAAAAGAGGACAGCCAAGGCATATCACTCTCAGTATAGGTTCAGCTGCTGAGGTTTTCCAGCATGTAGCCTATTTTTTACTAGGACTCCTTATATTTATTTCTAACTCACAGTCATCAAGCCAGGATAAGGGAAAGGTCAGTGTAGACTTGCAAGTGCCACAGGAGACAGTGCATGCATTGATAATATTTTTGGATCTTGTATTTTTCAGAGTAGGCTGTGAATTGCCATATGTATATAATGATTAACAATGTTTTACTGACAGCCTGCATATTGGAGGTACTGATCATTAGCACAGAAAGAAAGATCAGAGTCATTATTAGATAAATGGAAAGTTCAGAAGAAGTGTGGGGCGATTGACTGTTTATACCATTTAATCTCGAATTTGTGGAGGAGAAGGTTTCCTTTAAGACAACTCTCCAGGCAGAAATGACCATAGGCCTGCATGTGTCTCTAATAAGAACAGTTGTGCAAGCAAGAAAGCAATAAGCAGTTTGTGTAAAAGCTGTAAACAGACAAACCATGTTTGGCGCGATCACCCTTGCACATCACTTATAAAATATATGTGGAAAGTAAGGACTATATTACATTTCTGAATATCAATGATTTTTAATGGCAGACAAAGCCATTCCATGTGGTCTTGTTACTGATGTCATGAGTCAGGCTGACTACAAATGAATGGCTTGTTAAAAGTAATAAAGTTTCTGATTTTGAGAATGTCTTGATCAGGCTGTTCTAAGGCGCTAGCGCGCAATAACTAGTTCAGAAAACGGATAAATCTCCCATTGAGTGCGACTGCCCCTATACGCTTCTATGGAAGGAATAATGTGAATTATCATATGCGCTGCTGCTAGTGCCAGGCAAAGACAATGGAGGTCCCAGTGATCAGCAAGCTAGTGTATAGAGAAGTATAGGCAAGTTGCACCGCTTTTCAGCAGGAAAGGGATTTGACTTTCTCCTGACAGCATTAGCATAGGCAGAGGAAAGATTATAAGAGGACAGCCACAGGCTGAAAACATATTTTTTTTTGCTTTTGTGTAAAAACTGCTCTCCACCATACAAGTCAATAGCAGATCAGAAGGAATTCAGAAGCATCTCAAATGCAACCTGAATTCACCTAAAAATATGCTGTATTTGCGAGTCCACACAAGTCCTTAATTGGAAGCTGCCACAGCACTGTCTCAAATACAGATGTGTAAATGTTCCTGGCCTGTAAGTGCATCAGGGCCTGGGAATCAGGAGCTGGCCTGAAGTGGGATAGTGGCAGCTGCAATCAATGACTTCTCAGGGAGGTTTCCTGAACAATTTTTTGTATTATTTGAGTCAGTCTCAAAAAACTGCCTAAGGGGCATAGAACGGAAATCCAGGCCTGACAATTATTGTCCCTGGTAAGCACCCTTATTGGTTGAACTGTTAGTGAAAACTGGTCGTCCTTATTAATGCAAGAGTTGACAACTGCATAGATGCATATGTGGGTTAAAGGGGAGGTGGAAATACTGGATAAAGAAGGATGCTGAGAGCACATTGCATTTGACAGCACAGCAAAACAAATCATGTTTCATGATACAGGATCTTCCACTTCTGTAATCGCTATCCTACAGCAGATCTGTCTGCTCCTCCCTTGCAGATTGCACAAATTACTGCAGGATTTATAATTATAGAACATATTTTTAAAATTATTACATTAAAAAAAGACCAAAGGAAAGCGTGTTTTGAAGAGGCACCCAGACCAAGAAACACACACACACACACACACACACACACAGTAACATCCATATATAATTATACAGGAATAGAGAATTTCTGGCTAGGAACCTAGCAACAGTATCCAAGAATTTGTGAGTCTGCTAATCAACTGCACAAACTCGCACACACATACACACATACTGAGCAGCTCATGCAGTAAAACAATGCTTGTCGTTCTAGCTTGGAGGGGTAATGACGAACCTTTCTGACAGGAAGAGGAACAGCCCATGTCCCCTAATCCATCTGAGAGACTGCTGCTTGCCAAGCGCCCCCTTCCAATATAACATCCGAGTAAGGTTCTCCCGATGGAAAGGTTAGCATGTTGTAATTTATTCAGCGTTGGCTTTGGTGCAAGCGAAGGGAGCTTTGGTAGGGCCGCCCGTCAATGCTTCTCTTCTGGAACTCCATTTTTTTAGCAGCCATAGTTGAAAAAAATAAAAAATAAAAGCGCTGGGGCTTAACACATGCTTCCTAAACCCTCTCTCCTCATTTACTCACAGACAGCTGTATGCAAGCAGTAAAGGATTAACTTTTTTTTCTAGCCACCAATGGTTTTTAATCCATTATTTAGCCCCCTTTCCTGAAATCCATAGAAGACAAGTAGCAAGCGAAAAAAAAAAAAAAAAAAAAAAAAATAGAGGAATCTACGTAGTAAAAAAAACGGGTCAAAGGTTCAAAGTGTACCAGTCGCTTGCTTTCTGTAGAGGTTGCCATTTTGTGCACTGAACTGATTTTTTCGTTAATGAAGGAAGAACTGAGGATATTGTAGCAGAGGAGCATTTAAAAAAAAAAAAAAAAGTGTCCACTTATTAAAGGAAAGTCACTGAAAGGGATTGTATATACAGTACAAAAGTGAGTACACCCCTCATATTTTTTGTAAATATTTTATTATAACTTTTCATGTGACAACACTGAAGAAATTACACTTTGTTACAATGTAAAGTAGTGAGTGTACAGCTTGTATAACAGTGTAAATTTGCTGTCCCCTCAAAGTAACTCAACACACAGCCATTAATGTCTAAACCGCCGAAAACAAAAGTGAGTACACCCCTAAGTGAAAATGTCCAAATTGGGCCCAATTAGCCATTTTCCCTCCCCAGTGTCATGCGACTCGGTGTTACAAGGTTTTAGGTGTGAATGGAGAGCAGGTGTGTTAAATTTGGTGTTATCACTCTCACTCTCTTATATTGGTCACTGGAAATTCAACATGGTACCTCATGGCAAAGAACTCTCTGAAGTTCTGAAAAAAAGAATTGCAGCTCTACATAAAGATGGCCTAGGCTATAAGAAGATCGCCAAGACCCTGAAACTGAGCTGCAAGAAATAGATGTATGAGTGCTGCCAGCATTTCTGCAGAAGTTGAATGGGTGGGGGGGATCAGCCTGTCAGTGCTCAGACCATACGCTGCACACTTCATCAAAGTGATCTGCACGGCTGTCATCCCAGAAGGAAGCCTGTTCTAAAGATGCTGCACAAGAAAGCCGTAAACAGTTTGCTGGAGACAAGCAGACTAAGGACATGGATTACTGGAACCATGTCCTGTGGTGTGATGAGACCAAGATAAACTTATTTGGTTCAGATGGTGTCAAGCATGTGTGGCGGCAACCTGGTGAGGAGTATAAAGACTTGCCTACAGTCAAGCATGGTGGTGGTAGTGTCATGTTCTGGGGCTGCATGAGTGCTGCCGAAACTGAGGAGCTACAGTTCATTGAGGGAACCATGAATGCCAACATGTACTGTGAAATATTGAAGCAGAGCATGAGCCCCTCCCTTTGGAGACATGGCCGCAGGGCAGTATTCCAACATGATAACCCCAAACAAACCTCCAAGACAACCATTACACCAATAATGAACAAGTGGCCCATGCAGGGGTTATCAAAGTCATCATATCAGTAGGAGATGATACATAAAAAAAAAAACAAGAACATGCATTGGGCATATTCAAAAAATTTGTAGTAAGGACCCTTTTCTTGGACCACACATCAAAAGCAAATCAGAAAAATCAGTCTGCCTTAAAGGCTATCCCCTGGAGCCCCAGGGGAGCAAGTTACATACTCAGTGAGGCTGGAAAAAGACACAAGTCCATCAAGTTCAACCCATGTGTGTGTTTTTTATGTCAGTATTACGTTGTATATCCCCCAATGTTGTGTTCCCTTAGGTGTGCATCTAATAGTTTTTTTTAAAATGATCTATACTACCAGCAGAAACCACTGTTTCTGGAAGAGAATTCCACATTCGCACTGCTCTTACCCTAAAGAAACCCCTACGCATCTTAAGGTTAAACCTCCTTTCTTTCATTCTCAGTGAATGGCCGCGTGTCTTCTTGTTTTCCCTTGCGCTGAATAGTATTGCCCCTATAGCGGGGTCACCAGTACAGTATTTGCACATTGAAATCATATCCCCTCTCACGCGTCTTTTCTCCAGAGAGAACAAGTTCAGTGCCTGTAATCTTTCCTCATAACTAAGGTCCTCTAATCCCTTAACTAGCTTTGTTGCCCTTCTCTGAACCCTTTCCAATACCAGAACGTCCTTCTTGAGGACCGGTGCCCAGAACTGGACGGCATACTCCAGGTGCGGCCTCACCAGGGACTTGTACAGTGGGAGAATTATTGATTTATCCCTGAAGTTAATCCCTTTTTTGATGCATGCCAACACTTTGTTAGCTTTGCTTGCAGCAGCTTGGCATTGCATGCCACTGCTGAGCCTGTTCTCCACTAGGACCCCTAGGTCTTTTTCCATCCTTGATTTCCCCAGGGGCTCTCCCCCTAGTGAGTAATTTGCGTTCATGTTCTTGGTACCCAAATGCATTATCTTACATTTTTCTATGTTAAATCTCATTTGCCACTTGTCTGGAGTTCTTCCTGCAAGACCATAACCTTTCCCAA
>BLSH010073795.1:2343655-2359992 GCA_018402905.1 Glandirana rugosa | reverse complement strand
GGGCGTCCGGTGAGGCGACATAGTCCCATTCGAGGCAAGGAAAACGTGCAGAAGTCGATAGAGGCCTTAGGGGAGAGGGAGCCGCCGGTAGAACGCGTACCCCGGGAGGTAGGGACGTTACAGTCAGTCGTGTGTCTGCTAAAAGTACGTCGTCCCGTGTCTACTTAGAAGGGTACGACTCGAGGACCGTCGATAATTTCGCTTATTACTGTGGTAGTTACGGTCGTTACTGAGATAGTACCAGTTCTAACTGCTGGACCGATGCCTACAGTCGGAATATGCAGTGCTATACCCGTTTAAATCCAGGGTCGAGGCCCCATGCGCAAGATGGCCGCCGAGGGAGAGGGGATTCCGGAGATAGCTGAAGACGTGCAAAAGGAACGGAGCTTACCCTGATACAGCGGAGTGGCCTGCGGGGTGCTGTTAGTCTTCCTGGAACCCAGGGTGAGTGTAAGCAGATCGCAGGGATGAAAGAAAGGAGTCCGGATGATATACAGGATTACCGAAGGAGCGGAGCTCAGTCACAGCCACATCCCGACCACGCCCCCTTTTGTAATTTTAATGTGATTGCTTTGGTGTTATTGCTTATGAGGAGCACGGTTTATCTTCTAATTGCAGTCATGCCCCGGGCCCCAAGTCCCATGGCTATATAAGTAATGGCACACGCTGGAGCTAACACTACAGCGGGAGCTAGCATCGGGAGAAGAACTTGAGGAAGAACCAGCAGAGGAAGAAGACAGCGGAGAGAGAGGAACCCGGAGGAAGAACCAGCGGAAGAAGACATTTGCATAGCTACAAGAACTGGAGAAAGGACCAGAGGAAGAGGTCATTAGCGCAGCCAGAAGAACCGGAGGATGAAGGCATCACAGGAGAGAGAAGAACCAGAAGGAGAGCAAATCGGAGGGAGAAGACACGTTGGAGCTACTTTACTAAAGGACTTTGTCAAAAACCTGTGTACTGGTTTTATTTATTTTTGACACTTTTTTGGGGTGAATGAGTAGGGGTAAAATGTACACCATACTCATTTATATAGGGTGGGGGCCCCATCCTATATGTTGGTAAATGGGCTTGTTAAAGGGGGCTTCCAGATTCCGATAAGCCTCCCGCCCACATACACCCACAACTACTGCCCAGGGATGTCGGGAAGAGGCCCTTGTCCCCATCAACATGGGGAAAAGTTGCTTTGTAGTGGGGGGCACCTACCACCCCATGTTGAGGGTATGTGGCGTGGTATGGTCCGGGGGGGCTTGCTCGTCCCCCCCTTTCCTGACCTGCCGGGCTGCATGCTCGGATAAGGGTCTGGTACTGGTATGTTTATTTTTTATTTTGGCATGCGGTTCCCTTTAAAATCCATACCATCCATACCAGACCAAAGGGGACCCCATGCCATTTTTTTAAAATTTTGCTGTGGGGGTCCCTCCCTAATGATCCATACCAGATCCTAAGTGGTATGGAATTGGAGGGGGGGGGGAACGCACGCCATTTTTACAAAAAAAATTGACGTGGGATTCCCCTTCAAGATCCCCAGAGTACAAGTCGCATGTCAAAGTCGGATCAGTTACAATAATGATCCGACTTTGATCCAACTTCAATGATATTGAATGGGCTGAAGTCAGACGAAAGTAGTGCAGGAACCTTTTTCAAAGCCAGACCGACTTGTGTTGGACCAGATAAGACGCCTCTCATAGGGAACCATTAATTTATACACGTCATGCAACATGTGCTCCCAAAGTCGGAGCGTATGTCGCACCAGTGTGAACCAGGCCTTAAAGTGGTTGTCAATTTGTGACAACCACTTTAACCTACAGGTAAGCCTATGATAAAGCTTACCTGTAGGTGCCCTGCATACCTCCCAAACCTGCACGGTTCAGGAGATATGCAGTGTACTAGATGTGCCAACGTCATTTCGGCACATGTGCAGTGAAGAAACGGTCTCCATGCCGTTTCTTCACTGTGATCATGCCATGACTGGCGGCTCCCGCGTCACAGAGCCAGAGTCGCTGCCCCAGAAGGAAGAAGGGCTGAAGATGGACGCTGCCTGCACAGGGGGCATCGCTGGACGTCGCAGGCTTCGTTTGCAGGTAAGTGACACATAATGGGCATTATGTTTCTACTTTGCAGGGGAATATAGAGGAAGTAAACCCCATCAGGGTTTACTTCCTCTTTAAACTGAAAGTTCAGTTGGACTTTACCATGATCATACAGAAAGGCTGATACTGATCTTCTGAAAAAAAAAAAAATCCCAAGAACAATAAGGCTCAGTGTACATTGAGCAAAAAATATGGCTAGCATAAAAAACATACAATTTTCTCGATTCTAGTAATTCTTAAAGCGTAACTCCACTTTTGTTGAGAAAAAAACATTCCCCTCTGGGTGATCTATATACATTGTAAGAATTATAACAACCTTTGTTGCAGATTCCTACCTTTTGTTATTCAGAAGAAATCCATCTGTGTTTCTCTGTGCCTCTGTACTGAGTGCGTCTAATGGGAGTGGTTTCATAATTCACTGTCAGGTGTGCAGCTGCTGAGCACGATTGAGGAAATCTGCTGGGCTGCTTCTCTTTAGAAGTGTTCCTATTGAAATTATCTCTCCAAAAATTAAATTTTTGTTGCAGGGGATGCCTGAAATCTGACTTGTATCTTAGGCAGACTTCTGGGGAAATTGGTGAACCAATCACACAAGCAGGAAATGATGTTTCTGAGGAGTGGTCAGTACACACTCTGTGTACAGAACAACTCCAGGTAGCCATATTGCAATGCATTCTCAGAGAATTACAGCAGCTGCAGATTGAAAAGGAAAGGAAATTTTTAATAACTTTCAATTATAATGTGACTTGTATTGCAATTGTACACGCTATATTATTTTTTCTTTATTTGCTATTGTTTTCCCCACGAAAGTGGAATATCCTTTAACATATATTTTTAGCTGAGGCTGACAAGAAAATGCAATAATCTAATTTTGGTATATTGGTAAATTTGTCTATGGGCTATTGTTAATACAATTGACTTTGTATTACTGTTTATACAATTGACACTATACTTTAGTTTGGAGCTCTTTAGGAAAAAAAAAATCCAGTAATTACATACACACACACTATACTGTATATACTGTATGTAAAATACACACAAACACAACTACACACCATAACCCATGGCTTTCTCCGTGTAATGCAGTATTTGTACTCTAGAAATCTATATTTATGCTGTCAGAAACAACCACGCTGATAAGAGATTCTATAGCTTGCATTACAAAACAGAATCATACTGCACATGTAATAACCTAATAAATTATTCATGCCATTATTTATATTTTCAAACTCTTTGCATGGAATTTTTTGGAGCTCTGCAGAGCACCAGGCAGAAGTGGAGGGTTATAGCTCCAGTAATAGCGAGATCTTCCTCTCCAAGTTGGCTCTGTGTTGTATAGTAAAGCTGTACAGTGCCAAGCCTCAAAGCCAATTGACAGCAGACTTTCCTCTTATGATGGAACCAGGATCTCATAATTAATATAAACCATTTTTCTTTGTCAAGAAGCCTGATGTGTAAGCATAACAAGTACTTTAAATTTGCTGATATGCTTGGATATGATGTTATATTATAATGTACTGTATGTTTAAAGTTACTCTGAGGCTTACAGTAGCTATAAATTACAGCTTCCCATAACATTTATATAATAAGGCCCATGATATCTCAGTCCTAAAGTTCCAGTTGAGAAACATGTAGTTTTTTCCAAGGCAACTATATAAATTCCAAACATGTTGGCAATTTTTTTTGCAGGCCACTATCTGCCTCTGTTCTGTAGATACTGAGACAGGGTCTGTATACTAGAAAAATTATGCTACAAGTCTGCACTCTTTCATGGGACCCTAGATGTACCCTGTGCATCTTTAGCGTGGCTGGAGGTCCCTGCTACCCCTATAATTCTGCAGAGAAGATTTGTTTTGCACTTAATTACCTATCGAGGCATGGCACATACATTGAGGCCATTTAAGTTGAAATCCTGTACAGTTAGGCTGGCCATACACAAATTGAATCTCGGCCATTTCAGCAGGAAGCAGCCACAATTCAAATCCTTAATGGGCATGCTGAATGTGTAAAGATGATCGCTCTATTAACTTGGGTACAACCAGCCTGCCTAACTCTCTTACTATTATCTTTAGTGGCTGCTATAGTTACTAGCAATAATCACTGTTTTCTGCCAGCAGGGATGGCCTCCCCTGTTCACCCCCCCCCCCCACCTCCCCCGCTGGGAGCAAACAATGGCTCTGCAGGAGGGATTCCCGTCAGCACTGTCTGTGTTCATGGGGGAATTGTGCAAATGTCTTTCCTGCCAATGGTTGCAGAACAGAAATTTGCACCGTGTATGGCCTGCTTTAGACTACTCCCTAAAGTGTATTTCCACTTCTGTAGCCAAATTGGGATAACACCTACTTTATATATTTGTTACATATCACCATTTATGTAGCATAAAATGTTGCAGCTTACTTTTTTAGATTCTCTGTTCTGGACTCTCCAGCCAGGGTAAAAAAT
Organism: Glandirana rugosa; assembly: GCA_018402905.1. Lineage (NCBI taxonomy): Eukaryota > Metazoa > Chordata > Amphibia > Anura > Ranidae > Glandirana > Glandirana rugosa. Next base: position 2,355,460 of record BLSH010073795.1, on the reverse strand, counting down.
AACCTTAGTTCTGTTTATGAGGGACCTGGCCAGATATGTTTGCCAGAATGAACCATGTGCAGGCACATCTTTTATCAATTGTAACTAGACATGAATTTTCTGTCCTAACAAAGGGTTAAAGGTGAAGCAGATGGGCATTGAATGCTAATGATGACAGACCTAGGACAGGCTCACTTTAATATTGTTGAAAAAACACTTGCAGTCAGCTCTAATGCCTCCTCCTGAGAAACATCCAAAAGGAAAGAAATATTTTAAACACCTAAATACCAGGCATTTCCCCCCCTTCCTGCCCAGACCAATTTTCAGCTTTCAGCGCTGTTGCATTTTGAATGACAATGCAACACTGTACCCAAACAGATGTTTTACCATTTTTTTTCCATAAACAGAGCTTTTATTTGGTAGTATTTGATCACCACTGGGGTTTTTATTTTTTGCGCTACAAATAAAAAAAGACCGAAATTTTGGGAAAAAAAAAAAGTTTTTCTTTGTTTCTGTTACAAAACTTTGTAAATAAGTAAGTTTTCTCCTTCACCGATGGACACTGATGAGGCTGCACTGATAAGGCAGTACTGATTGGCACTGATGGACACTTATATGCAGCACTGATAGGCAGCACTGATAAGCAGCACTGATGGGCACTGATAGATGGCACTGATCTGCAGCACCGGTGGGCACTGACAGGCGGCACTAATAGATGGCGCTGTAAGGCAGCACTGATCAGGAGGCACTGGCAGGCATCACTGATGGGCACTGGGTGCCATCCCTATTGGGCATTGATTGGCATACCTGTTGGTCCTAGGTGGGCATCCCAGGTGGTCCTGGGTGGGCATCCTCGGGGGGCTGCACTTATAATCAATCAGTGCAGACCCCCCCTGTCAGGAAAGCAGCCGATCGGCTCTCCTCTACACGCATCTGTCAGTGCAAGTGGAGGAAAAGCAGATAAACGGCTCTTCCTATGTACACTGTGATCAGCCTACGTCAGAGCCGACTGACACACCACACCACCGATCGCCCCGCTGCGCCCCTCCGCTGGCTTGTTATCCTGCTGGACGTCACATGATGCCTAGTCAGGATAACTGAACAAACTTCCTGGCCGTCATTCTGCTATATGGCAGGCGGGAAGTGGTTAAACAATTGTTTTTAAAGGGTAACTCCACAAAATAGCAAAGAAAAAAATAATATAGTGCATACAATTGAGACACAAGTCATATTGTAATTGAATATTATTAAAAATTACCTTTCCTTTTCAATCTGCAGTGGCTGTAATTTTCTGAAAATGCAATGCAATATGGCTACCTGGAGTTGTTCTGTACACAGAATGTGTACTGACCACCCCCCAGAAACAATTTCCTGCTTGTGTGATTGACTCACCAATTTTCCCAGAAGTCTGCCTAAGATACAATTCAGATTTCAGGCATCTCCTGCAACAAAAATGTAATTTTTGGTGAGATACTCCCAATAGGAACACGTCTAAAGGGACGCAGGCCCTGCAGCTTTCCTCATTAGTGCTCTGCAGCTGCACAGCTGATAATTACCATTAGACCCACTCAGCACAGAGGCACAGTCGAACAAACAGTGCTTTCTTCAGAATCACAAAAGGTAGGAATCTGCAACAAAGTTTGTTATAATCCTTACACTGTACATAGATCACCCAGAGGGAAATGTATTTTTCTCAACAAAAGTAGAGTTATACTTTAAGCATACTGACTTAATTGGAAAACATAAACACACAGTGGGGGGTTGTCAAATTAGACTGCAAAAGTGGAAATACACTTTAAGCAGATTTAAAAAAAACTCCTAGAGCTCCCTATGCCTTTCAAGTGTACTTTATTAAGTTATGTTGAATATTTCACTTAAAAGTTTGTGTTTTTGAAATGTTCATATTACTTATTTAATAAATGTATTGAATTTTTATCTATACGTCTTATGTAATACATTTATGGGGGGCTATGTTTTGTTATGTATGTATGATCCTGATTTAACCCCTTAAACATCAATGGTCAACCCACCTAACTAGATTACTGGACTGGTGCACGAAAAAGGAAAGGAAACCTCCTCACCTCTGCTGATCCAGCAGATATGCTTACATCCTCTACCAGGCCCCACTTTAGACATTACCAAGTACATTTTTAAAACAATGTCTGTATCCTTGCAGTTCAATGTTACCTGTATTGGGTTCACCATATTTTCCGTATAGTGCCACAGACTCCCATGCTGTGCTCTCATTGCAAAAGGTAATTTCAGACTATATAATTTCACCTCACCAAAACAAACTCATGACTGGGTCACACATTAGCTCTTCTCACTGGTCTGAATTAGACCTTAGATACATGTAGTTAGCTAGTTAGCTTCCTTACTTAGATCACTACCAGGTTCTTCCCAAACGCCTTCAAGCGTTTACCCATTTTGAATTACTTTGCTTGAATGATTCACCAGTCAGACATGCACTGTCCCTGTTATACTCAGCGCTGACCTCGGGCAATCCCAACAAAGAGATCCTTTTTAAAATCAACCCTCTGATTTCCTCTTTGCTGGAAATGTAAGAAAATGGAGGGCTCACTACTTCATATTTTCTGGGACTGCCCATTGCTGAACAAATTCTGGTCTGAGGTTAAAAACTCTACCAAAGACCGACGTGTCTCTTGTGGATAGGCTGGCTACCTATCTACTTTATAATACTCCACTCTCAGTAAAACACACACATTGTAAATGTTCATTGTTTTTTTTTTTAAAAATGTAACCATGTGCTCCCTCAAGAGTGGCTGATAGTTGTGGTCCAACTGCCCGCTGCCCTCAATCACACGAATTCCACACACCCAGAGTCACTGAACAGACGGTACTTTGGTTTGTTGTTTTATTTAGGGGTTGAATTTGGATAGGGATTAGGGATGACTGTGGGATGCCCAGTAATTGAACATGGGACCTACCATATACACCTCCAGTTATATACACTTCTCCTCCAGAACTCACTTGCTGACCGTTACTCCGAAAGGAAATTTATCAGACCTCCATGACACTTCCTCTTCACCACAGCTAGCACATGGTGAGGCCTGCTGTAGCCGCGGACGAGGCCTCAGAACCACCCTTTGTGGGTAAGAATCGCAGGTTTCCTTTCCTTGAAACCATGGACCCTCTCTTGTGTAGCTAAGTACGTTGGTGCTAGCAGGACCTTGGATGAACTACTACTCCCAGTCCATCCATCTTCCAGATCCACCCGGTCTGTCCTGCGGTCTAACGGCTCTCCTTCCCCTTGGTTGTCTCCTACCGACTTCTACAGACTGCACTCTCTCTTCCCAGACTGTCTCAGCCTCTCATTCAACCTCCAGGGGCCGCCACTCACCGACTATATGTTGGTTCCTCTCTTTCCTTGTAGAACTCAGCTGCTCTCCTGCTTCTCTTGTGCCACTCCAGGAGCCGCTCCTGGCTGCACCCAAGCCCCATGCCTTTAGGTTCACCCCCCCCCCCCAGACTGGGGGATCCCCACCCAGTCAAGGCCCAATCCGCAGCTCTAGCTACATCCTCATCTCTCCCACCTGACACTCTTCTGACACCTGCCGGCAGATCGCTGTATTTAAGGAGGCCTGCCCCCTAACAACCCAGCCTGTGGATTGGTCAGGGTTCGTCATGCATCAGGAAGTGATACCTCCTCATCCATCCCCCTTCTACAGCTTTCCCAGCTCAAGGGGAGTGTACCTTCCCTCCATCTCCAGCGCCACCCCTGAGCCACACCCAGCCCAGATTAAAACATTCAGGCCTGCACTTACAGTCAGGCCTGACTAGATTTTTTCTCTCCTACCAAAAATCTACAAAAGTAAAAGCACCTACACTATGGGGGCGCTACATAAATAACAAACATGTCATACTTACCTCCTCTGTGCAAGGGTTTTGCATAGAGCGGCCCTGATCCTCCTCTTCTGGTGTTCCCCACTGGCGCTTCTGGCTCCTCCCCGCATCAAGTGACTCATAAGGGAAGCGCTTTCCCTGGGGTTACCCTTGCAGGCGCACTCCCGAGTCCTGCTTCTGCGTCCCTTGGCACAGACAGCAGGACTCAGCCCTGCCCCCCAGCTCCTGCATCATTGGATTTGATTGACAGCAGCAGGAGCCAATGGTTGCGCTGCTATCGATGGCTAATTGGGTCCAATTTGGGCATTTTCACTTAGGGATGTACTCACTTTTGTTGCCAGCGGTTTAGACATTAATGGCTGTGTGTTGAGTTATTTTGAGGGGACAGCACATTTACACTGTTATACAAGCTGTACATTCACTACTTTACATTGTAGCAAAGTGTCATTTCTTCAGTGTTGTCACATGAAAAGATATAATAAAATATTTACAAAAATGTGAGGGGTGTACTCACTTTTGTGAGATATTGTATACAGTGTATACATATATATATATATATTAGAGCTGCACAATTCTGGCCAAAATGAGAATCACGATTGTTTTTCTTAGACTAAAGATCACAAATCTCTCACAATTCTCACGGCGTAACATCTTACATATACAAAAAAATTGGGCTAACAGCACTGTCTAGTTTTTGTTTTTTTTTTGAAAGTGTAATTTTTCCCAAAAAATTGCGTTTGAAAGACCGCTGCGCAAATACTGTGTGACATAAAATATTGCAACAACCGCCATCTTATTCTCTAGGGTCTCTGCTAAAAAAAATATATACTGTTTGGGGGGTTCTAAGTAATTTTCTAGCAGAAAATACTGGATTTTTACTTGTAAGCAACAAATGTCAGAAAAGATTTAGTCTTTAAATGGTTAAACCAAACTCTTCTATACAGGAGTTCAACCCTTTGATCATTTGAAACATAGTATCTTTTTACTTCTTTTATCAACAATGACCTCAGACTTGGCTCTCTGCCCAGATAGCAGATACTCAAGTCGCTCTGGCTTTGAAAAAGATCCCTGGGGGGACTTCAGACGACTTACATTAACTTCTATTACAGTCAAGTCACGCTGAGTCGCCCAGCAAGTCGTACTCCATTAACTGCACTGAAAATCACGGTAATGCGTGATGGAGATCGCAGGGGGGCGAATCGAGATCGTGATTTTAATATGATTAATCGTGCAGCTCAAATATATTGGAGCTGCACAATATATATACACACACACAGATACACACACAATATTGCACAAAAGTGAGTACACCCCTCACATTTTTGTAAATATTTTATTATATCTTCATAGGACAACACTGAAGAAATTACAATTTGCTACAATGTAAAGTAGTGAGTGTACAGCTTGTATAACAGTGTAAATTTGCTCTCCCCTCAAAATAACTCAACACACAGCCTTTAACCACTTCCGGCCTGGCTGGGCAGTGGCTTTGTTATCCTGACTGGGCGTCTATTGACGTCCTCAGGATAACCCGCGATCACGCGCCCGCGGGGGCAAGCATTGCGGCGATCAGTGGTGCAGTGGGTCAGTCTGACCCACCGCATTACTGATCTCGGTAAAGAGCTTCCATTGGAAGCTCTTTACCACATGATCAGCCGTCACCAATCCCGGCTGATCACAGTGTAAACAGGAAAAGCCGTTTATCGGCTTTTCCTCTACTCATGTCTGCAGACGTGAGTAAAGGAGAACCGATCGGCTGCTCTCCTGACAGGGGGGGGGGTCTGCACTGAATGTTTATCAGTGCAGCCCCCTCTAGGATCACCACACTTGACCACCAGGGAGCCCGCCCAGGGACACCATTAGGAGGCCGCCCAGGGACCACCAGGGAGACGATTTGGAGGCCACCCAGGGACCACCAGGAAGCCCAACCTAGACCACCAGGTAAGGGGTGTACAGTGCACTGTAGGGATGGCACGGTGCCCATATGTGATACCTGCCAGTGCCATCCCTAACAGTGCTATATCTCAATGCCATGTACCAGTGCCACCTATCAGTGCCACCTATCAGTGCCCATCAGTGCCCCCTATGAGTGCCCACCAGTGCCGCATATCAGTGCCACCTATCAGTGCCCATCAGTGCTGCATATATGTGCCTAATCATCAGTGCCATCTCATTCGTGCCAATCTGTACTGCCTCATCAGTGCCCCTCAGTGTGGCCACATCAGTGCCCATCAGTGAAGGAGAAAATGTACTTATTTACAAAATTCTGTAACAGAAACAAAGGAAAACTTTTTTCTATTTTCAAAATGTTCAGTCTTTTTTTATTTGTAGCCCAAAAAATAAAAAACGCAGAGGTGATCAAATACCACCAAAAGAAAGCTCTATTTGTGGGAACAAAATGATAAAAATGTTGTTTGGGTAGTGTTGCATGACCACGCAATTGTCATTCACAATGCAACAGCGCTGAAAGCTGAAAATTGGTCTGGGTGGGAAGGGTGGTAAGTGCCTGGTATTGAAGTGGTTAATGTCTAAACTGCTGGCAACAAAAGTGAGTACACCCCTAAGTGAAAAATGTCCAAATTGGGCCCAAAGTGTCAATATTTTGTGTTTGCCACCATTATTTTCCAGCACTGCCTTATCCCTCTTGGGCATGTAGTTCACCAGAACTTCACAGGATGCCACTGGAGTCCTCTTCCACTCCTGCATGACGACATGACGGAGCTGGTGGATATTAGAGACCTTGCGCTCCTCCACTTTCTGTTGAGGAAGCCCCACAGATGCTCAATAGGGTTTAGGCCTGAAGACATTCTTGGCCAGTCCATCCCCTTTACCCCCAGCTTCTTTAGCAAGGCAGTGGTCGTATTGGAGTTGTGTTTGGAGTTATGTCAGAATATTGCCCTGCGGCCCAGTCTTCGAAGGGAGGGGATCATGTTCTGCTTCAGTATGTCACAGTACATGTTGGCATTCATGGTTTCCTCAATGAACTGTAGCTCCCCAGTGCCAGCAGCACTCAAGCAGCCCCAGACCATGACACTCATCACCATCTTGCTTGACTGTAGGCAAGACACACTTGTTCTCCTTGTACTCCTCACCCGGTTGCCGCCACACACGCTTGACAACATCTGAACCAAATAAGTTCATCTTGGTCTCATCAGACCACAGGACATGGTTCCAGTAATCCATGTCCTTAGTCTGCTTGTCTTCAGCAAATTGTTTTTGGGCTTTCTTGTGCATCATCTTTAGAAGAGGCTTCCTTCTGGGACAGCAGCCCTGCAGACCAATTTGATGCAGTGTCCAGCATATGGTCTGAGCACTGACAGGCTGAGCCCCCACCTCTTCAACCTCTGCAGCAATGCTGGCAGCACTCATACGTCTATTTCCCAAAGACAACCTCTGAATATGATGCTGAACATGTGCACTCAACTTCTTTGGTCGACCACGGTGAGGCCTGTTCTAAACGGAACCTGTCCTGTTAAACCGCTGTATGGTCTTGGCCACCGTGCTGCAGCTCATTTTCAGGGTCTTGGCAATCTTCTTATAGCCTCGGCCATCTTTATGTAGAGCAACAATTCTTTTTTTCAGATCCTCAGAGAGTTCTTTGCCATGAGGTGCCATGTTCAACTTCCAGTGACCAGTATTAGAGAGTGAGACTGATAACACCAAATTCAACACACCTGCTCCCCATTCACACCTAACGAGTCACATGACACCGGGGAGGGAAAATGGCTAATTGGGCCCAATTTGGACATTTTCACTTAGGGGTGTACTCACTTTTGTTGCCAGCGGTTTAGACATTAATGGCTGTGTGTGGAGTTATTTTTAAGGAGACAGCAAATTTACACTGTTATACAAGCTGTACACTCACTACTTTACATCGTAGCAAAGTCTAATTTCTTCAGTGTTGTCACAAGAAAGGATATAATAAAATATTTACAAAAATGTAATGGGTGTACTCACTTTTGTGGCATACTGTATATATATATATCAATCAGTTCGGGGCATCCGACCGTTTGTTCGGCCCGTCAAACAACCACAATGCACTGTGCATTGGAAGCCCTCATTGGCTGAAGCAATGAAAGTTTTGCCCAATCAGGTCACATAGCACTGTCAGAGCCATGACTGGACACTGTCATGATGACTCTATCCAATCATGGCTCATTGCTCTCAGTTCCACAACACGCTATAAAAAATATTCTTCCCTTTGCGGCCATTTGCAGTGTGATATTGGCGTGGAGAGAGATAGAACAGAGCTCTGTTCAGTGCTACTAGCGAGTTAATGTGCTATAGTGTGCTTCTCTTTAGTGTGACATTTGTGTGATTCTAGTGATAGTACAGTGTGAGTAGTGCGACCGTTCATTTTAACTTTAGTGCCATTTTATTTTGTCAGGGTAGGTTTCCTGCAGTATATTTCAGTGCATTACTGCGCGTTTACCGCTGTATATTGCAGGTTTACCGCAGTATATTTCAGTGCATTATTGCAGGTTTACCGCAGGATATTGCAGTGCTTTACTGCATGTTTAACACTGTATATTTCAGTGTGTTATTGCAGGTTTAACTCAGTATATTGTAGTGTGTTAGTGCACGGTTTACGCAGTATATTTCAGTACGTTATTGCAGGTTTCCCGCAGTATACTGCAGTGCAATTTAACACAGTATATTTCAGTGTGTTATTGCAGGTTAAACTCATTACTCAGAGCTAGTGTTACTGCACAGTTTATGGAGTATATTTCAGTGCATTATTGCAGGTTTACAGCAGTATATTGCAGTGTGCTAAGTGTACATTTAATGCAGTATATTTTAGTGCGTTATGGCAGGTTTACTGGAGTATATTGTAGTGTGTTAGTGCGCATTTAACGTAATGTATTTCAGTGAGTTATTGCAGGTTTACCGCAGTATATTGCAGTGTGTTAGTGCACATTTAAAGTAATATATTTCAGTGAGTTATTGCAGGTTTACCGCAGTATATTGCAGTATGTTAGTGCACATTTAACAAAGCACATTTCAGTGTGTTCGTGCACATTTACAGCAGTATATTCCAGTGCGTTATTGCAGGTTTACCGCAGTATATTGCAATGCGTTAGTGCACGGTTAATGCAATATATTTCAGAGCGTTATTGTAGGTTTACCTCAGTATATTGCAGTGCATTAGTGCACATTTAACGCAGTATATTTCAGTGCGTTATTGTACGTTTACCACAGTATATTACAGTGCATTGTTGCATTTTTACCACAGTATATTGCAGTGCGTCAATGCAGTTTTACTGCAGTAGAGTGTGTCTGTGTAGTGAGTGCTTAAGTTAAAGTGCACCAAGCACCACTTTCCATTGATTAAAGTGCATCCACGTACACATCTCCCCATCTTTATTACATTTTGTTAACAAGCCCCCCCCGCATCATATCTGGGAGACCAACAACGAGAGGCAGATGTTCGCATGGCATTGTGAGGGGCCAGTAGCATCTGTGTCCACAGGCAAAGGTGGACGTGGTCCGTCCTCAGGCAGGACACAAAGGTGGACGTGGTCCATCCTCAGGCAGGGCATCATTTCCTCTGTTTAGTGATGTTGCCCATGCTATCCAGCCACAGCATGCAGAGGAGGTGGTGGACTGGTTTACTAAACATCCTCATCCTCCATAACCCAAGCAGAGATTAGTGCACAGTCCACCGCAGCTGCCAGAGTGGCATATTCTGCCTCCTTGTCCACAGCTACTCCTGCCATAGCCCCAGCATCAGGCACGGAGTCAGCTGAATTATTTGAACACAGTGTCAGCCACTTGGTCCTTGATGATGCACAGCCATTACTTGATTAAGGTCCTGGTTCTGGGGTTGAGGAAGGTAGGAACATCACCCTACAGAGAGGGGAGAACACTGGTAAACAACAAACCGGCAATCATGTTCCCCCAGCTGCAATGTATTGCCAAGTTGGCTCCAGTGATAAGGATGGAGGGGATAATGATGATGAGGTCACAGATGCGACTTGGGTGTCGGATAGAGCAGAGGAGGAAAGTGAGGGTGAGGCCCAACCCCAACAAGGCAGCCATCATGGAAGAGTAGAGAGCAGCCACTCTATTTCACCAGAGTGTGGAGCTGTTATCTCCTGGTCCACTTCCCACAGTTCATGCTCACGATCGCACTGCTGCAATTTGCAAACTTTGCCTCAAGCAGATCAACTGTAGCAAAAACACCGGTCAATTGGGTACCACATGCTTGACAAGGCATTTAACCTCCCACCACTAGCCCGTTGGCAAAAGCACCTGAAACCACACAAAAGGGACGCAAATCTGCTCCTCCTCACTCCTCAACTTTCCAGTCTACCCCCACTATACCTCATGACCTCTCAGCAGCCCCTACTGACAGGAATGATGGTATAGTGAAGGGTGTCACAGGTCCTTGCAGCACATCTGCTAGTAGCACACCACCAGCTGTAGACTATAGCAAATTTTTCTGCCCCATCTGCTGCAGTGAAAAAAAAAATTAAGTCATTGCCACCCACATGCCCGGCATGTAAATTCAAGTTTATCAAAGCTGCTGGCTTTATGACTCCTGCCTTTCCTCCTGGTGGATTCTGCCCCCTTCAGTGATTTTGCAGACTGTGCTGTACCACAATGTAAAGTTCCCAGTTGCTATTTCTTTTCACGTAAGGCCATTCCAGCTCTGTACCATCACATGGAAGGCAATATTGTGGAATCGTTGGAAGCATGGTCAGGGACGATATATTTTGTTCACAGCACACTGGGTAACTCTGCTTGCAACTCAGAAGGATGCAGGACAGGGCTCAGTGCTGCAGCTTATTGTGCCGTCATGTCTCCATACAGCTACTGGTGATGATGCAAGATTTGTCTTCTCAACCCCCTCTTCCTCCTCCATGCCCTCCTCTGCTGAATTGTCATATGGACCATCAGGACCCCCTAAGCGTTTAAGAGGCTATTACATGAGTCAGGCTAAAAGGTGCCATGCAGTGCTTCAGCTGGTCTGTGTAGGGGACAGGAGCCACACCAGAGCAGAGATTCTTGCAGCTCTGCAGGGGCAGGCCCAGAGGTGGTTCACACCACGCCAGCTGGAGCCAGGAATAGTGGTGTGCGATAATGGCACAATCCTCCTGTCTGCCCTTAGACAGGCACATGTCCTCAGTTTGGTGGTGCAGCATTTCTAAAGCAGGTACCCAGGTTTGGAAGATCTGCTAAAGCAGGCCAGAAGAGTCAGTAGCCATACACAGCCAGTGCTTGGCTGGCTGAAATTCAGCGAGAATTCCGCCTGCTCATAAACTGCCTTATTTGTGACATGCCCACAAGGTGGAACTCGACTTTCACAATGCTGTAGCGGCTGCACATGCAGCAGAGGGCCATCAATGATTACAACAACAGGCTCAGCCTTTTTCCCACGCCAATGGATGCTAATAAAGGATGCATGCACTGTACTGTTACCATTTGAGGAGGCCATACAACACACAAGAGGAGAGGGAGGGGAAGTATTCTGGCAGTTTGGAGGCATTGAAGCAGGGGAAGACATAAGTCAACCCTTACATCGAACAGTGCTCTGAACTGTGAAGCCCAGATGTGAAGCAATTTGGCAATGGCACACCCACTCCAGGTGCTCTGGCTTGTCCGTCCTACATTCATAAACGATAGCCCAAGCATAACAGAAGAGCCGGCAACTCTGTAAATTCCATCTGAAATCTTTATTTCAGCATGACCATGTTAAAATGTCGGCTAATGCGTTTTGGCACAAGCCTTGTTCACTTGCTGTGAACAAGGCTTGTGCCAAAACGCATTAGCCATCATTTTAACATGGTCATGCTGAAATAAAGATTACAGATGGAATTTCCAGAGGTGCCAGCTTATCTGTTCTTATGTTTGAGCATATGCCAACCCTTAACAGATGGTTTTTCATCCCCATAAACCTTGGTAGTAGACCGTATACGAGTTTGTATTCTTGTCTTTTCGACCGTGGAGACCTTTAAGGTA
>BLSH010073795.1:2317378-2334245 GCA_018402905.1 Glandirana rugosa | reverse complement strand
GTCTGCCACTGGGCACACATACGACAAGCCCCGGTCCTCGGGGGGAAAGGCCAGTGCCGAGTGAGATGGTCCCGCTAATCATGAAGGACCCGAAAGGCTGTGGTCCGCAGCCAAAGAGTCCACACGTCCCGCCGGTGAACCTGGTGCCACGTGTGAAAAATGTTCAAAATGTCTCAACTACAACGTCGAGCCTCTATTCTTGATATGTGGGGATGTCCCAAAGCAGTGTTACAACGAGGGGTGGGCAATAACAACAACAGTACCCAACAAAAGAGTTCTCCAGGTGGTGCCAGATGCGCCTCACACCACCGCCTGCAAAACTTTAGAGCCAAAAGCAGCATCAGAAGATGCTGCAACATCAACTCTGTAAAACTTGTAAAAAGTGTGCACCGTGGTCCAAGTGGCCGCCCTGCACACCTGAGAAACCGACGCCTGGTGTCGGAAAGCCCAGGAAGTACTAATCGCCCTGGTAGAGTGAGCCGTGACCGGAAAGGGGGGCTCCTGGCCCCGAACAGCATACACACGGGTCACCGTCTGTCGTATCCAATGGGAAATGGTGGCCAACGAGGCCGCCATCCTTTTGCGCGGGCCATCCACCACGACAAAAAGCGCATCGGACCTCCGAAACGAGGCCGTGGCTGCCAGATTCACCCGAAAAGCCCTAACCACATCCAAGGAATGCAAAGCAACTTCCTTAGGATGAGACGGGCACGGACACAGCGAAGGGAGGACAATGTCCTCATTGATGTGAAACGAAGAGACCACCTTCGGTAAGAAGGAGGGAGAGGGGCGCAAAACCGCCTTGTCCCTATGTATGACCAAGTATGGGGACCTACAGGACAGAGCCACCAGCTCAGACACCCGCCTGGCGCATGTAATAGCCACCAGAAAGGCCACTTTCTGCGAGAGCAGATGCAGGGAAATTTCCCTGATATTTTCGAAAGGTGGCTTCTGGAGCACAGAAAGGACCAGATTAAGGTCCCAAGGCGCCAAAGGCGACCGTACCTGGGGAAAGACATGACAAACCCCCTGGACAAAGGTACGAATCAGGGAATGCGTCGCCAAGGGACGCTGAAAAAGAATAGCCAGGGCAGAAATCTGCCCCTTAAGCGTGCTCAATGCCAACTTGTGATCTAGGCCTTGCTGAAGGAAGGCCAGCACCCGTGCCACCGAGAAGGAACGGGGGTTCCAACCCCCCGCCTCGCACCAAGCAATGTAAGCCTTCCAGGTGCGGTGATAGATCTTCCGTGAAGTGGCCTTACGTGCCTTGAGCATAGTGGGAATGACAGACTCAGAGAGTCCCCTATCTTTTAACACCTGGGACTCAATAGCCAGGCCGTTAAAGCCAGCGAGGGTAAAGCAGGGTGCAAGATGGGTCCCTGTGAGAGGAGGTCCTCGCAAAGTGGGAGCCGCCAGGGAACATCGACCACCATCCGCACCACGTCAGCGTACCAAGGACGCCGAGGCAAATCTGCCGCTACCAGAATGGTTGGGATCCCTTCCGCCTCTATCCTGTGAAGCAGGCGCGGGAGCAACGGAAGTGCAGGGAAGGCATAGAGCAGCTGGTACCGAGACCACGGCACCACGAGGGCATCCACTGCGTCTGCCAGCGGATCCCTTGCTCTGCTCACGAAGGTCTGCACTTTCCGATTGAGCCGGGACGCCAGTAGGTCCACGTCTGGCGTGCCCCACTTTAGACAAATCTGGCGGAACACCCCCGGATGCAGGGACCACTCTCCCTGATCCAGCTTCTGGCGACTGAGATAGTCCGCCTGACAATTCTCGACGCCCGGGATCTGAACGGTGGAGATTGCCGTCACGTGACGCTCTGCCCACCGCAGAATGTGGGCCACTTCCGATGCTGCTGCCACGCTTCTCGTTCCGCCCTGATGGTTCACATAAGCCAGGGCCGTGGCGTTGTCTGACTGGACCCGAACAGGACGCCCGTGCAACCTTCCTGACCAGTGGGAGAGGCAAAGCCTGATCGCCCACAGTTCCAGCACATTGATCAGGAGACGGACTCTTCCAGAGACCAGCGGCCTGGGTCGATAATCTCCCCAGGACCCCTCCCCAGCCGTATAGGCTGGCATCTGTCGTGATCACCATCCAGTCCACGGGAAGAAATAACTTCCCCCGCTCCAAGGTCGGGGCCTGTAGCCACCAGGTGAGGGAGCCTCGAGTCCGGTGATCCAAACGGATCACCCGATCCAGGGATAGCGGAGACTTGTCCCACCGCAGCAGGATGGCCCGCAGCAGGATGTGACTCTGTGCATAAGGCACCGCCTCAAAGGAGGAGACCATCAGCCCCAACACCCGCATGCAAAATCTGAGAGAGGACCACCGCTGGGACAGCAGGATCCGCACCGCCACTTGGAGCGTCAAGACCTTGGCGGCAGGGAGAAACACCTTCACCTGTTCCGTGTCCAGGACCAAGCCCAAGTATTCAAACCGGCGCGACGGAGTCAGCACCGACTTCGGAAGGTTGATCACCCAGCCGAAGTCCCGCAGGAAACCGAGGGTGATGTCCACACTGTCCGACAGGGCTGAGGCCGACTCTGCCCGCAGGAGGAGGTCGTCGAGATATGCCACTACTGCTATGCCCCTCTGCCACAGCAGAGCCAGTACTGGGGCTAGGAGCTTGGTGAAAACCCGTGGGGCTGAGGCCAGACCGAACGGGAGGGCCACAAACTGGTAGTGGAGATCCACCGCAAAGCGCAGGAAGCGCTGGTGGTGCACGCATATGGGCACGTGTAAATACGCGTCTTTGATGTCCAGGGAGGCCAAGAAGTCTCCCTGACGAAGCGCCGCCACCACAGAGCGGACAGATTCGATTCTGAATTTCCGCACCCTCACAAAGAAGTTGAGGGTCTTCAGGTCCAGGACAGGCCTGACCCCATCTTTTTTCGGAACTACAAAAAGATTGGAATAAAAACCACGGTAACGTTCCACAGAAGGAACCGGGACAATCACCCCCTGATGGAGCAGGACGTGTACGGCCTCGAACAGGGCCTGCAGCCGTTCCGGGGGAAGCCTCAGACTGGAGGCGAAGAACCTGTCCGGGGGTTGGGTACGGAACTCCCGTACGAAACCACCTTGCGCACCCAGAGATCTGAGATACGTGAGGTCCACGAACCATAAGAGCTGTCCCCCCACCCGAACCGCGGATGGGGGCGACCCATCATGCGGAGGAGGACATCTCCTCCGCTTTTTCGGACTTACGCTGCCAGGGACGCTTCTGGCTCCCTGGGGGGCCTTGGTGGGCTGAGAGACCTTGTTCAAGGCACGTGGCGCACAAAAAAAACCTCTTGAGTAGAGAAGGAAGGGCCCGCCCTGCGTCAGGGCTCCTTACCCCTTCTGGGCTCCGGAAGGAAAGAGCTCTTCCCCCCAGTGTAATCCTTGATGATCTCGTCGAGGGAAGCCCCAAAGAGGTGACCCCCTTCAAAAGGCAGATCCGTCAGGCCCTTCTTTTACGCCTGGTCCCCTGACTAGCATCTAAGCCAAAGCAGACGTTTGATGACGATTGCAAACATGGACAGTTTGGACAGCATGGGGGCCCATGTCGAGGGCCGCATCACAGAGATATTTAAGGCCCTGGATCAGCTGGTCTGCTATCTGCACAGGTTCCGGAGGGGCATGGAGAGTCACCCAAGCCTGATGCACAATGGTCGCCCACTCCGTGAGCGCCTGTGCCACCAGCGCAGACGCCAACGTCGGCCGCATAGCCGACTCTACGACCAGGAACATAGCCTTGGACACCGCCTCAGTTCTCCTGTCGGCCGGGTCCTTGAAGGATGGAGAGCCCTTCATTCTTCATCAGAATTCTTGAAAGAAGAAAAAATGAAAAAAAGAATGGGGGATCGCAGATCCCAGCAGGGAGCCAGGTCCTACTCCTTGCACTAGGCAGAAAAAACTGAGTTGCTGAAGCAGGGCTGGAGGGGTTATGCCAAGTGAGGACTGCCCCTTGGGGGGGGCTGTGTCTGCTTTGAGCTGAACTTTGTTCTGCCTAGTCCACTCCTAGTGAAAGCTGCATAAACCCCACATGTCTAGAATAGAGGCTGCGTCCGTCAATGAACGATTGAGAAATATCTTTTTTGGTTCTTTTATCAATGGAATGAACTTTGGTCAGTTTAACCCAGCCTTTCTCAACCTTTTCAACACCAAGGAACCCTTGAAATAATTCTCCAGTCTCGGGGAACCCCTGCTAAAAATTAGAAATCTACAACTCATGATACATTAGTGTGATGGTCAATGGGAAGAATGCTCCTTACACTTGTGGTCATTGGGAAGAATTACCCACTTACAGATAGCTAAAAATATCAATGGTATCCTTGGGGAATTTATCTGAGAGGTAGAAATTGACCATTGCTCAAGGAACCCCTAGCAACCTCTGGAGGAACCCTAGGGTTCCACGGAACCCTGGTTGAGAAACCCTGGTTTAACCACTTAAAGACTAAACCTTTTCTGACATGTGTTGCTTACAAGTAAAAAAATCTGTATTTTCTGCAAGAAAATTACTTAGAATCCCCAATATTACAGTATATATTTTTTTTATTAGAGACCATAGAGAATAAAATGACGGCTGTTGCAATATTTTATATTACACGGCATTTGCGCAGCGGTCTTTCAAACTCATTTTTTTTTAAATACACTTTAATGAACTAAAAAAATAAAAACTAAACAGCAAAGTTAGCCCATTTTTTTTGCATAATGTGAAAGATGAGGTTACGCCACGAGAATCGTGCTTTCTATGCTAAGCAACAAAATTGTGATTCTCGTTTTAGCCAGATTCGTGCAGCTATACTGTGTGCTGTGAAGTGAAGGAGGGGCGATGAGGCAGCAGCTGGATATGCTTTAGAAGAGTCTTTCTATGTCCTCTGATAAAGCTTTGTGTACCATCAACAATTACCGCTCTTTATGTGCAGCAGGGCTCCAGTATTTCTTGGTGACCGGAAACCCACCAGAGCAATGAAAGTCCTTGTGGGGGTCACACGTGTAGGCAGGAAGTGGCTGCAAAGAGGCAGCAGAAGAGCAGCAGCACTGGAATACTTCTTTCACCTTTTTTGTATTGTATTTAAACTGTCACTAAGGCTTCATTTAGATGTGCAGTTGGGTGGTAAAAATGTGCAGTAAAGCACATTTTGCGACCCATCAACGGCCGTCCTTAAGCTCCATTAGGCAGCAGATAAGGGCATTTTACATGCCACAGTCACAATGCATTAGGCATAATAAGGAGTTTCCCCCTATAACAGGTTTTTAGTGTCAATCTTTCTGGCCAGCCTATAACCTGATGTATGGGTGTCACGTTGGGGTTATTGACTGGCTGCTCTGCTGCGAGTTAGGGTTAGGGAGTGCAAATTACTTGCCTTATCCCGGGCGCTGACAACCCACACTACACTAAAAAACCTGGCTCCTAGATTCAAAGCAAATTTGTCAAGCCCTGGGTTACACCCATACTTAGGATGTAACATGTTACTATAAAGCACCTGCCCTTCACCCATGAGAGCGGGGAGGGGCATGTTCTTCCTGCGCCTGTTTAAATTTAAACACAATGCAGAATTGTAGGGCTCCGCCCACACAGAGTGTCATTCATTTTCAGAGCTTCACAGAGTTCTACGAATGAATATACTACAAGTCCCGTCTACCACCGCAGTAGATAGCTTGTAGTTCTTAGTGAACTACCAGTGTGCTGGTTCACTGACACCTCCTGCACTTCAGTGACTGTTTGTACAAGAGTCTAGCACTGCACCCATGATCTGCTGATTAAGGGTGCAATGCATTACAGGCTGCAGTGTAAAAAAAATAATAAATGCACATTTTGTTTAACCTGCAAAATGATGTGCATTTATTATTATTATTATTATTTTTTTACAAAAGGTAAACTTAGCCTTTCAAGGGTAACTCCACTTTTGTGGCGAAAAATATTGCACATAAATAATATATAATTTAGCTTTTACACTAGTGAAACAAGACATATTGTAATATACCATTATTAAAAATGACCTTTCCTTTTCAATCTGCAGCGATGTAATTTTCTGTAAAATTGAATGCAAATTGGCAAACTGGAGGCATTACACAGACTTTGTACAGAATGCCCCCTAGAAATGTCCTTTCCTGATTGTGTGATTGTCTCACTGGCTTTCTCTGAAGCCTGCAATAACATACAAATCTGATATTGGCCATCCTTCCATCCTCTGCAACAAAAATTAAATTTTTGGTGAGATACCTCCATCCAAACTTTCCTCATTGGAAGCCTGCAAATGCAGCAGCTCACTGATAATGAAAAGTCACTCCCATTTACATTCATTTTATACATGGACACAAACAGCTATTTCTTCAGTAGGTATCTGCAACAAAGTTTGTTAAAATCCCTGCAATGTACATAGAAAACCCAAAAGATATTTTTTTCACAACAAAAGCAGAGTTTCTCTTTAACCACTTCAGCTCCGGAAGGATTTCACACTTTAGGATCAGAGCCCTTTTTGCGATTCAGCACTGCTATGCTTTAACTGGCAATTGCGCGGTCGTGCGACGTTGTACCTAAACGAAATTTGCGTCCTTTTTTTCCCACAAATAGAGCTTTCTTTTGGTGGTATTTGATCACCGCTGCGTCATTTCTGATCGCCGCTATAAACAAAAGAAGAGTGACAATTTTGAAAAAAAAAAAAAATTTCTTACTTTTTGCTAAAATACAAATCCAAAAAAAAAATATAAAAAAACATTTTTTTTTCATCGGTTTTGGCGGATTTATATTCTTCCTATTTGTGAAAAAAAATCGCAATCGGCGTTTATTGATTGGTTTGCGCAAAAGTGGCCGCGTTTACTGACGATGAGAATTCATTTCTGGGGTTTTTATTTATTTTTTATTTACTTACAAGGACCTCTGTTCTTTCACTGCGGGGGGGCATCGCGGGTAGCCGGTGGAGATCGAGTCCGCCGCACCCCCTCCCTGGCCCCCCCAACACAGTGAGCGCGCGGGCGCGCCTCCGGCAGCGCGCGCACTCATAGTGCACGATCTCGCAGCTGCCGTCGTATGACGGCGTTTTGCGATATCGAGCCATCTTGTCGCCGTCAACCTGCAGTTGACGGTCGGCAAGTGGTTAAGTTTGCTTTAAAATTATATAGTGCCTTGAAAAAGTATTCATACCCATTGAAACTTTCCACATTTTGTCATTTTACAACCAAAAACACACATGTATTTTATTGGGATTTTATGTGATAGAATAGACCAACATAAAGTGGCACATAATTATGAAGTGGAAGGAAAATGATAAGTGGTTTTCAAAATGTTTTACAAATAAATATGTGAAAAGTGTGGCGTGCATTTGTATTCAGCCCCCCTAAGTCAATATTTTGTAGAACCATCTTTCACTGCAATTACAGTTGCAAGTCTTTTTGGGGATGTCTCTACCAGCTTTGCACATCAGAAACCGCAATTTTCAAGTCTTGCTACAGATTCCCAATTGGATTTAGGTAACTGGGCCATTCTAACACATGATTATAGAAAAAAAACCTGTTGCTCTGTTAAATAAATAGTGCCAAAAAGTTGTCACAACTTAATCAACATTTAAATCAAATAATGTCCAAAAAAAACAAAAAGTCCATAGAGTGAAAAAGGTGCAGTGTCCTCCATTTCTTAATCAGTGCAACACCCAGTGCTCAGGAAAGTAGGGCAATATATCTGCTTACCAGATCGCTAGACCATTCAAGGTCTAAACTCACATCTGTGAGCCTTATTACGGCTCACACTAGATGCGTGCTACATCAGTTTATCCAGCCGTCTTATTGGACCAGATGATGAAAAAAGTGCCAAGGATATACTTTCTCAAGGTATCATCAGGAAGCAGTCATGCAATGTATCAATAAGAGAAGGAAAACACATTGTGCAGCGTCCAGTTAAAATAAGAGAGTTTAATTAAAAATCTACTTACAGCAGCAATGTGTATGCAGGCATTGGAAATAAAACATCTGTCCCGCACCCTCCACAGGCGTCTCGACATCACCGCTATTTTTGGCCTTGCCTGACATACGTTTCGTCTGATAAGACGACTTTTGTGAGGCAGTATTTTTTCTTCTGCCTCACAGAAGTCTTTTCAGGTGAAACCTACATCAGGCAAGGCAGGGAATATCGGCGATGTCGAGATGCTGTGCAATGTGTTTTTCTTATTGATACATCGCATGACTGGTTCCTGAGGATACCTTGAGAGAGTATCCTTGGCACTTTTTTCATCATCGGGGCTCATAAGACGGCCGGATAAACTGATGTAGCCCGCATCTAGCGTGAGTGGTAATAAAGCTCACAGATGCAAGTATAGACCTTGAAAGGTCTAGCAATCTGGTAAGCCCTACTCTCCTAAGCACTGGGTGTTGCACTGATTAAAGTCCCACTTTTAAAAGTGGAACTTCCAGTTTAAATACTCTTTGCCTCCTGACATGCCACAATTGGCATGTAATTAATTTTTTTTGGGGGGGGGTGCGGGAACCTATTTCCTGGTCTGGTCGCCTAGGTGACTCCTCCTCTCCCCCTAGGCGGCATCTCCCTCCCTGCAATCTTCTGGGACACATCACAGGTCCCAGAAGATTGCCTGGTCATTGAAACAGCGCAGCGCGACTTGCGCATGCGCAATGCGTGCCGAGCCGTGAAGCCGAAAGCTGTCACGGTAAGGTGCCCACATGTACAATGCCGAGCGGGGAAGGGAAGGGGGAGAGGAGCGAGGCACTGCATGGCCGCATCGCTGGACGGTGGGACAGGCAAGTGGCTGTTTATTAAAAGACAGCAGCTACACTTTTTGTAGCTGCTGACTTTTAATAAACCTAAAATGAGTGGAACTCTGCTTTAAGAAGTGGAGGGTGCTGCACCTTTTTCACGTTATGGACTTTTCAGTGTTTTTGGACATTGATTTAAAGGTTTATTGATTAAGTTGTGACAACTTGTGCACTACCTCTTTAACAGCGTAACACATTTTTTGCTATATTTTGGATACAGTATTGTTGTGTACAATGTTGTGAGTGCTGCTGTTAGTTTTTAACTAATTTATTTGATTTTCACTGTGTACACTAAGCGCAAAGTTTCCTAACACATGAATATGCATTGATCTAAACCATTCCATTGTAGCTCTGTCTGTATGTTTAGGCTTGTTGTCCTGCTGGAAGGTGAACCTCTGCCCCAGTCTCAAGTCTTTTGCAGACTCAACACGTTTTCTTCTCAGATTGCCCTGTATATGGCTCCATTCATCTTCCCATCAACTCTGACCAGCTTCCCTATCCCTGCTAAAGAAAAACACCCCCACAACATGATGCTGCCACCATGTTTCACGATGGGGATGGTGTGTAGTGTTAGTTTTCCGCCACACATAGCGTATTGCTTTTAGCCCAAAAGGTTCAATTTTGGTCTCATCTGAGCAGAGCACCTTCTTCCACATGTTTACTGTGTCCCCCACATGGCTTCTCGCAAACTGCAAATGGGACTTCTTATGGCTTTCAACAATGGCTTTTTTCTTGCCACTCTTCTATATAGACCACAATTGTGGAGTGCATGAATAATAGTTGTCCTGTGGACAGATACTCCCACCTGAGCTGTGGATCTCTGCAACTCCTCCAGAGTTACCATGGGCCTCTTGGTTGCTTCTCTGATTAATGCTCTCCTTGCCTGGCCTGTCTAGGTGGACGGCCATGTCTTGGTAGGTTTGCAGTTGTGCCATACTCTTTCCATTTTCGGATGATGGATTGAACAGTGCTCCGTGAGATGTTCAAAGCTTGGGATATTTTTTTTATAACGTAACCCTGCTTTAAATTTTTCCACAACTTTTTAAAAAAAATGTATTTAACGGTATGCGACATACAGAATGAAAAGATAACTTCACAGCATATGCGGTCCAGATAGAATAGCATAGAAATATACAGTATTCGGATGTAGCCTACCCTGTACAGGGCCCCTTTAGGTAATTAGCAAAGCAGAACAAAACCATAATGATTCAGAGAACCCCCGCATCTAGGATACAGAAGTTTATGGATATGTTTAAGCTAGTGTACACAGGAACTCGCACTACATGAAAGGTGAATTCCGTTGTTCTAAAAGAACAGTTGTTGGTATTTGGGGGAAGTATACTGTGGGCTAGCCTGCTGGGGTCGGAGCATACCCATTTTTGGTTTTAAGAAGAAAGAGAGAGAAAAGGAGGACCAAGTGGGGAATATAGTGAAAAGAGGGGGAGAGAGAGGAAGAGAAAAAAAGGGGGGGTGGGCTAGTTGGGAGGGGAAAAGAGGTGAATTCCCAGAAGCGGAAAAGGGCCCAATAAAACCATCTGGTCTTATGTTCCTTAGATTTATCCAAAATGGTAGCGGTCAGGTCTTCTATCCATTCAATATCATTCACCCTTGCGAACCATTGGGTCACTGTGGGGGCAGATTGCTGCTTCCATTGGCTCAGTACGCAAGACCAAGCAGCATTGAGAAGATGCTTAAGGGATTTGCAATATCGCTTTCTGGACATGGGGGTAAGGCTTAAATGAACTGCCACAGGGTCAGACAGGAAGACATTTGTGAATGAGCTGGAGAACTGGTTGCCAGCAGGTCTGCAGTTTAGGACAGTCCCAAAAAATATGGAGAATAGTACCCGGGTGTTGATTACAGCGCCAGCAGCGATCAGACTCATTAGGAAATATTTTGGCCAAAGTAGACGGAGTGCGGTATCAACGTGTGATTAATATGTAGGAAGTTTACTGATATTTGCTAAAGAGTGATGACTTGTGCGAAGAAGAGTATGTGTTCCTTCTGGGGTTTGGGGACATTTTTCCACAACTTTATCCCTGACCTGTCTGGTGTGTTCCTTGGCCTTCATGATGCTATGTTCATTAAGGTTCTCTAACAAACCTCTGAGGACTTCACATGACAGCTGTATTTACACTGAGATTAAATTGCACACAGGTGGACTAATTAGGTGACTTCTGAAGGCAATTGGTTCCACTAAATTTTAGTTAGGGGTATCAGAGTAAAAGGGGTTGAATACAAATGCACACCACTCTTTTTCAGATATTTATTCGTAAAGAATTTTGAAAAACATTTGTCATTTTCCTTCCACTTCACAATTATGTGCCACTTTGTGATGGTCATAAAAAAATCCCAATTAAATACATTTAAGTTTTTGGTTGTAATATGACAAAATGTGGAAAATTTCAAAACTGGCTGGACAGAATACACAATGCTTTAGCAGGTAAAGAAATATACATATATGTATTTAAAATCTCTATTTAGTGATTTGTCTGGAGTTTCATTTCAACTCGGAAGAGAACACATATGAGGCGTGTTCATAGGTAGCAAAAGAGAAATAATCTGCGTAGTTATTTTCTTTCCCCAACAGCTCAAACAATACAGAAGACTCGGTTTTTGAAGAATTACACATTTTATGTGCTTACAAAATGGAGGAAACCGGAAACAAGGGGAATGTCTGGAGATCAAATGCCTGGAAACAAATAAGTGATAAATTGTAATTTCCTAGTGAATTAGAAAACCTTAATATACAGAACATGTGGACAACGTCTGCAGGCGCGTGAATGTGTAGCCTGGCAAGTCTTGTGTATTGATGAGTGTACACATACTTTTGGATGAAGGATACGGAACAGTATGTTCAGCCAATAGAAAACTGCCTAAACACATTCTGCACTGCCAGCCTGCCTAAGCAATCCCTCTCACCTCTCAATATGGAGGTTGATTCTATATTTCCTCTTATTTTCTCAGCAGAGTGGATTGTACATGGGAAGCCAAAATCACTCTATTTGTATCAGTAAAAACAAGTAATTGGCATAACATCAACTATTTTCACATTCACGGTTATTAAAAAACTGAGAACAAAATTAGTTCACAAATTACATTTTGTTTTAAAGCCACAAGTGACATCACCCCTATGCTCTTGGTTGGTGGCAGGTATAGTCAATGATACTAGTAAAAACATCTAGAGGGGCTAAAGGCAGTAAATTAGGATTTCTTACCTGCACCAGAGATAGCAGAGTGATTCTTAAAATTGCAGCATTATGACATTAGGGCCCCATTCCCACTACCATTCCGATAAGGTCCACTTGTCAGTTCTTCAGGCAGACCTGATCAGATGCTCCACTAACCCCTAAGGACCAGTGGATGTAAATGTGCACCTACCTCCGATCCAATCTGCTAAAAACAAACAGAAAGGTATCTGTTCTCCTCCGTGTATGTGTATCAGATCGGAGCATGGTTAGGTGTAAATGAACAGTGGAGTCCGTTTAAACCTGGCCACCCAGAGAGCAGAGTGGGCTCTCTCCATGTCTACTCTGCATTAACTGAGTGGACACAGACCTGTCATCTGCCTGCTTTGCTCCTATCAGCAGGGGATCAGCAGACAGCTCCCTGCTGTTCAAAACGGAAGGAGCCTGTGTGAAAGTGGAGTCATTTAGATGAGCTCATTTGGGGGTGGAGTGCAAGATGGGGTAAGCAAACTGTCAGAAAAGATTATTTGAAAAGTTTATTTTACTTCACTGCCAGCTTGGTGAAGCATAGAAATATAAAGTGAGTTTGATCTCCTACTATAGAACACATTATCTCCACACTAGTAAGTGTGGGCTGTCTATAGTGAAAACCTAACTTGTGCAAAATATATATACCTGTCATCCTTAACCATTAGGTCCCCCAGCAATCTGATTCTGAGTTAAGTGACCTGATTTGCACTTGTTGGGTCATGTGACCTGTACCAACTCTGCACTGCGGGAACAGATGTCAGTCAGTCCTTATGCAAAGTAACTTAATATTTAAAGTCTATGTGATATCATGTGGTGCAAAGACTTAACACCTGTCTGAATTTTAAATGGGCAGTCTGGTAGCTGCAACCACTGTCAGTGGTTCCTCCCACTGACCCTCATGTCACCACTGTGCCCCCTGGAGTTCGGCTGGAGGAATCACTGAGCACTGCAGGGACCAGGAGATTGACAAGGACAATATTCTCCTGAGCATAGGTGTGATAACTCCAAGTAGGAAAAACTCTGTAGTCAGAGGTGGTTATTACTTTAGAACCTTGATGCCCTCTAGGACTGGGGTTGTCCTCAGACACTGTGGGAAATAGATAATAGATAGATAATAGACACTGGCTCTCATGCTGTGGGAGGGGCAGCAATATGATAGGAGGTATATATAAGCCTGGATCATCATTTGTCTCTGATGGAGGACATACCTTCAAAACGAATCAGAAAGCAGGGAGCCTGGTGAGGTCCTCCTTGAGCTAGAAGCTTTGGCAAAGCCGGGAGATTGTTGCCACATGTAGTGGCCAGATGAGCACATGCACTACCTGTGTTTGTGAGTAGTTATATTTTATATTTTTATCATTAAATAAAATTGTTGTTGGATAATGCACTAGTCCAGTGCACCCTCTGTTGTTATCGGTTTTCCACCAGGAGATTGACACTCCAGGCAATTCCAGTTGCTGAAGAAATTTCAGCCATGGAATTATTTGAACTGGAATAGTGCTCTGCCCCAGGGGCAGCAGAAGAGGGGAGTATTATTATTTGGCCTTTAGGTGTAGTGACAGGGTCACTTTAAAGGCAAAGTAAGTTTGATTTTAAATGCTGCTTGTGTCACATTGAGACAATTTTTGTGTCAGTGGGTCCTCAAACACAGGATAGTGTTCTTTACTCATTTGTATGGTCCCGTTAGCTAAAGCTTAACAAACAGACATGGTCACAATGGCTGGTTGTAAGGTAGGACCAGCGAGAGCAAAAACGGCCTTCGGTAAAGTTTCATAGCACTTGTTGACTGAAGAAGGAAACATTTTCAACAGGAACAGTGTGGTGCTTGTTGCAAACTGAGATGGCTGGATCCACTACCAAAACAGACCATTTTTGGTAGTGGATCCTGTTTAATAGGATATAGTTCATTAAAGAGTGTTGGAGGAATAAATACCTTTCCTGCCAATCCTCATGCAACCCACAGTTACCCTTTGTATACAGAGGACTTCTTGGATTTCCTCAGTGGTTTGGTGCCCATAGCAGCTTGTTTGGGCTGAGGACATTCTGGCTATGTTAGACAAAACCTAGTACAAACCGCATCAATAAGCAAGTCTCAAACAATGTTGCATGATCCTCTTCCCAATCCACCTCACTCTCCTCAATATCATCCTTGAAAAGGTTAGGAGGATTATCGTCATAACCCTAAATAGATTCAGGTGGTAGAGAGGCAGAGGGGTGCTTTTGGACCCTGGAGAAGAAAGTCTCTAGAAGGCAGAGCGTTTCCCAAAGAAATTAGACATAGCTCATCCTAAAATATGCTTGCTGTTGAGACTAACTATAAGGTACTTCTGCGCTGGTACCTGGTCCCAGCAAGAATTGCTAAATACCTCTCAAGCTACCATCCCACTTGCTTCCAAGGTTGGGGTAAACAGGGCACACATGTGCATATCTGGTGGACATGCCCGATGGTGCAGCAATTCTGTGATGAAATTTTCAGAATGCTGTCCACCCTGATGAGCAGGTCGACCACCCCCGACCCAGTTTAAGCCTTGTAAAACCGCTTTCCACCTGACCTCACAAAGGCACAATCGAAATCGCTATTTATGTCATTACTGCTTCTAAACAGACCATAGTGAAGGCCTGGAAATCTTCAACTCTCTGCCTACTAAAATTAGGGCCACCCAAGCTTTGATCCACAGTAAGATTCAGGCAACCATTTTAGATAAGATCCCATGGCATCTGAAAATCTGGCAACCATGGGTGGATAATTTCCTCTCTTCACACTTAGACTCCACGATCCTGGAACTATAAGGTGGCAAAACCAAATTCCATCCCCTGGATAATCCATTGCCTTGGTGTGGAGCAGACGGCCTCCCCTTCTCTTGCCCCCCTTCTTTGCTGCCTCTCCTTTATTTTTAATCTTCTCCTGCAGGACTGATAGGCCTTCTTTCTTTCTCTTTCTACCTTTTCTTTAGACCTTTACTATTCCTTTCCTTGATTTTACCCAGGACATATGTTCAGGCCCTATGTGGTACTCCTTTGAGGCCCTCTCCACTGTCCTTACCCCTCTCTTGTAACCTACTACATTATACCTATTTGTGCCATGTGCACAAGATGGGGAGTTTATTCTCACCTAAACTCCTTCTATTCATGATGTACCATTGTCATTTAGTTTCTATGTACCATTCCATTCTACATATTATTTAGGCATCTGTACTGCAATAATGTATGAAGGCACATTTAAATTGTAATGCTTAGTCATTGTGACTCTTATGTAATGTCTGTCAGTACCTATTTTTCATAAAATAATGCCGAACAAGAAAATAGACATAGTTGCAGATAGGCCATTTGTTTCACACCTGAAAGGAAGCTAGAATTGGAGGAAGGGAGCTGTGTTAATAGGGAACCTTGGGGAACAGCTATCGCTTTGGGTGTTTTGCTGGTTTTGCTTGCCACCATCTTTAGCTTGAGTGCTATAAGGTCCTTTATTTCCAGTTCTTCTGCACCTTGTCCACGCCTTTGCTAAGTAAGTGGCTCTCCTGCAGAGTTTTCGCAAAATGGATGCAGAATGACAGGGTATTTGCGCATCCAGGAAAAGAGCCGCTATGATTCAGGCAATGGCCGATGTCCTGTGTATGTGTCTCTGGTTCTCGTCAGAATAGGTATGTCAGCCAAAGGAAGTTTACAACTATGTCCTCACCCATACAGCAATATTGTGTGTGAAAAAACACCCAACTAAATTAAAAAGAAAAGGTTACCTCCCGCCATTGTTACCACTATTGTAGAGGCATTAACATAGGGGGATAACACACAAGTAAAATAACACCCCACAAAACAGAACATGGTCACAATTACAGAGAAATTCTGTCTTACCTTATCCATGCTGCAGGTTTCCAAAACAGACCAAACTACACCTATCACAATGGGCATACTCCCAAAGGGGTCTTCAGAGTGTGGGTGCCATAGGAATAGGCCACAGCCCTGTACCTGTATAACACCCTACCGCTAACTAAACTAAACTTTACACCACATGTCAAGGTGAGCACTGAACGCAGGATCCAGTGACCAAAGCAAAAATCACAGGCTGTCCCCTCTGATGTGGGATCTGATTACAGTTTCCAAGACATACATCAAGGGCAACCAATCAGAAAACTGCCAGTAAGCCCTGCGGCAATAAGCATCTGGATCTTGATTGAAGAGTCAATTGAAGTAGTGATGAAAAAAATAAAAGTATGTTTTAGAAAACCTCTCCAAAGGAGAAGAGGTCTATCAGTGGGTGGGGTTATATGAGAGTGCACTGGAGTGTGTGTTTCCATCTAAACTTTTGCCAGTGTCCAGTCACCTAAAGGAAGTGGCATAAAACCCATGGTCTATGACTACATATCCTGTGTCCTGTACTGTACTATTTGGATAAAAGGTTTTGGCTGGAGTTAGGCTTCAACATTAAATGATATCAGGACCTGGATACTATAAGCAAACAACCTTTGATGCCCAAAAGAAACTCCCCCTGCTCGGATCATCACCCTTACAAAGAACGTTTTCATGTTTTACTGGTCCCAACTTGGCTTAGAAAATTGTATATAATGTGAACAATGTGTAAATACATTTAAATGCAATAACAACAAACGAATATCATAGGTCCAGGACTATAGTAAATTACAACTTCGGATTGAGGTCGGTTTTGGAAAATAGGTTTATCATGTCATGTCCTGTGTCCTATACATCAGTATCTGGTACCCAAAATACGGTGAAGGAAATCCACTGACCTGTGACCGTTTTCAAATCTACCTTTGTGTGTGAGGTCACGTGAGAGTATATTGGGGTGGGTGACTATCTGGAGAAGAGGAAACCTCTCCAAAAGATTTTGTATGAAAATAAAAAAAGTAGTGATGAAGTTAACTGAGAAG
>BLSH010073795.1:2280153-2311388 GCA_018402905.1 Glandirana rugosa | reverse complement strand
CAGGATCTTGTTATGTCCATGTGCAAGAGGGCTATGTAAGGATCTTTCCTCAGCTTACCTGTATACTACACATTGGGGGAGATTTACTAAAACTGGAACACTCAGAATCCAGCACAGCTGCGCATGGTAGCCAATCAGCTTCTAACTTCAGCTTGTTAAATTAAGCATTGACAATAAAACCTGGAAGCTGCATGCTCCCTTTTTAGTAAATTCCCCACACTGTATTACACTTCGTTTAGGGATGTGTAAATTCTCAGAAAAATATTCAGGTGGTTAAGACTTCAAACCGCTTCTCTTATTAGAGCAAGGGAAAACGCATTACATTTTTTCTTGTAAAAAGCATATTCAAAGTGAACCAGTGCTTAAATGTTGAGGCAAAACAATAAAGCAGAGAAGAAGGCGCTTCTAAGTGCAGTAATAAAACACTTTAATGTCAAGAAAGGGTTAAAAACACAAGATGGAGATGAAAATGTCCAGCGGGATGCCTCCAGAGCATGTCCAGTCACTCCTCCTTCAAACCAAGGAGCGACTTGGCATGCTCTGAAACATGTCCTGCCCACTCTGACATCACTTCCGGCTGACTGGATTCCATGCTGGTCCTGACAGCACAGCTCTCCATCTTGGATCAGAGAGACGGTGTTTCCCACCGCTGGTCGGCTGGAACTTCCACCTGCAGCTGTCTTTACTCCCAGGAGGCATCCCGCTGGATGTTATGGATTCATTGATATGCCTGTTTTTCACTTCCATCTTGTAAGTGTTTTTAAGCCTTCCTTGACATGAAAGTGTTTTATTACTGCACTTAGAAGCGCCTTCTTCTCAGCTTTGTTTTTCCTATAGAGTGTGCGTCCCTCTTCTAAAGTGCTGCTGTGGTGCATGAATACCATTTAAAGAGCCAGTCATGTACTCTTTGTTAAAGTGTACTTGTTATCTAGAGCAGGGTTTCTCAACCCGTGGTAAGCGTACCCCTGGGGGTACATGCGTCTAGGGCAGGGGGTACGCCGGCTGTGTCAGGTGCAGAATGGCAATTGCCACTGTGATGCTAGGTAAAAGGTTTAATGTAGCGGCAGCTTGCTGTATACAGCCGCTGCTACACAGTTTTACAATTTCAGAGTTGCCCACAGCGGAGCGGTGAGTGTGCCTCACACACTCTTCCCCGACAGGAGCTTCCTCTCATGATGTCACTCTGAGGCCGGGAGCGGGGGATGGAAGAGAAGTGCTGCCTCTGCTCGGAGCATCCACTGTGATGGACAAGTGAGTGAGCAGAGGCTGATAACACTGCAGTCCGTAATGTTATCTGTGCTCTGCAGTGCTTAACGTTTTTTTTTTTTTGAAAGGGGGGGGGGGGTTAATTAATCTACAATGCATTTGTAATATGTAGCATGGAAGGGGTAAATGTATTGCCATTGGTTACTGATACATTAGTGACCAGTAGCATAGCAGTTGATTAACCCTTTTGTGCTGCATTAGTGGCAGTGTTAATGCCTTTATGATGCAGCATGAAGGGGTTACTAAACACTGACACTGGTGTCACTAATGCAGCACATAGGAGTTATTGTCATTGTTCACTAATGCATCAGTAACCATTGGCAATACATTAACCCCTTCCATGCTGCATATTACAAATGTGGTTGTATTGCTGGGCACTGATCAGGCTGTAATGCTGGGCACTGATCAGGCTGCATTGCTGGGCACTGATCAGGCTGCATTGCTGGGCACTGATCAGGCTGCAATGCTGGGCACTGATCAGGCTGTATTGCTGGGCACTGATCAGGTTGCAATGCTGGGCACTGATCAGGCTGCAATGCTTGGCACTGATCAGGCTGCAATGCTTGGCACTGATCAGGCTGCAATGCTGGGCACTGATCAGGCTGCATTGCTGGGCACTGATCAGGTTGTATTGCTGGGCACTGATCAGGCTGCATTGCTGGGCACTGAACAGGTTGCAATGCTGGGAACGGTCAAGGCTGCATTTGATGGGCACTGGCAAGGCTGCACTTGATGGGCACTGGCAAGGCTGCATTTGATGGGCACTGGCAAGACCACATTTGATGGGCACTGGCAAGACCGCATTTGATGGGCACTGGCAAGTCCGCATTTGATGGGCACTGGTAAGGCTACAATTGATGGGCACTGATAAGTCTGCATTTGATGGGCACTGGTAAGTCTGCATTTGATGGGCACTGGTAAGTCTGCATTTGACGGGCACTGGCAAGGCTGCATTTGATGGGCACTGGTAAGGCTGCATTGGTGGGCACTCAACAGGCTGCATTTGATGGGCACTGGTGAGGCCGCATCAATGGGCACTGGTGAGGCTGCATTGATGGACACTGGTGAGGCTGCATTGATGGACACCTGTGAGGCTGCATTTGATGATGATTTTGCACACAAACAAAAACCATCACAAACACGCACAGAAATCATCACAAACACATACTGACATTACACACACACGCACAGAAACCAGGACACCCAATCAATAGAAATTACTTTCTCAAGACAGGGGTACTTAGGAAATTTTTTTTGATCTGCAGGGGTACTTCACCGTAAAAGATTGAGAAACACTGATCTAGAGCACCCTATTCTCCAAACTCCTTGAAGGCAAAACAATAGGCTCACTTAAAGAGGAAGTAAATGCCCCTGGTTTGTTTGTACCTATAGGTAAGCCTTATTATAGGCTTACCTATAGGTACTGTAAATATCTCCTAAACTAGCACTGTTTAGGAGATATTTACTATTTACCCATCGGTGCATGCACTCTGAAGGAGTGGCCGCGAACCCAGCGCCGGAGCCTGCAAACCCTGAAGAAACTGCAGATGGCAGTATAGTACAGGGGCCAGGCATTGAGGTGACATGGACAAAGCCCATGTTTAATTAAAGTTTGTTTTCTTAATGTATCTTGCTGGGATAGATAAAGTGAGCTTTTCATTATATTATCATACTTCTCATTCCTGGGGAGAGCGTGGTTCCTCTTTCCCATCTGTGTCCAAAGGCCTAGGACTTCTGTCACAGGACCTTTGCCAAAAGGGATGGATTAGCTAATGTGAACTGTGCTCCTTCCATTTAGTTGAGATCACTTGACCAAATGCCTACATTTTTGGTTGAGGCCTGGTTCACACCTATGCATTTTTTAGTGCGTTTTCAGTTTTGCAGAAACACACTACAGTCCATTTAACATGGTTTCCTATGGATGTAGTTCACATCTGTGCATTTTATGGAAAGGTCCAGGGATTTTTTTCTGATTTTTGGTTCCATAGACTTCAATGGATCATAAATGTGTATTGAAAAATACAAAATACACCTGGAATATAAAACTGCAACCTGCATAGGTGTGAATCAGGCCTAAGTGACTGGAAACCCATGTGACAACAGCATAACAAAGTCATCTTTTACCTATGCCATCTACTGTAGCTACGCTCTACTGTGCTGGCAGTCGGAAGACATAGCTGAATGAAGAAAATTAAGGATATACATACTGCAGAGCATTCATGTACAGATAAGGTAATTCATTTTTTTATTTCTAACAGGTTAATCTGTTGTTATTTCCTTCCGCAGTTACAATGATAAATTTATATGGTGGCAGCCATGTTTGCTTCATTTATGTGCATGAAGGCTCTTTTCTGCTTGGTAGTGCAGCTAAATGAATCCTGATTCTGATTATGTGAAAGCAAGAAAGACATACAGGGTACCACTAGAGGGAGCATTTGGAGATCTGTATAAGAAATGTAGTATGAGTGAAAAAAATTCACAGCAGATATAATAAATTACTTAAAACTTCACACAAGATAAACATAGTTTGCCGATAACTAAAGTACCATGTTTTTTCCTTGCAAAATAAGCTAAAAAAAACATGCTGGGTTTCCCGATAATTGTTATGGTAAAGCATCATTACAAGTGCAAACACACACATGTATTTTCCAGCCGAGCCTTCATTGAATTGTCACTGGTATTATACATTGACAAATACACAGTTCATAATACTAATCAGCCATATTTTGTCAACTTGACAGTGAATCCTTGTTGGTTTCCATTCAGCCCTGTAAATGATTTGATATTCACATGACATTTTTTCATTGTGGCGGCCCACAAGTGCTAATCAAGGCTTCAAGTTAAAAAAAAAACACTCTGGCAGAAAGCATTGAATCGGTGGATAATGAGCTCCCTCAATGAACCACTGCCTGCAACATCAGAGAATGGCCTGACAGCGTTAAATGCTGAAATGTTGGAAAATAAAACAAACATCTGCTTGGATCGCTAACTCTCAGCTCTCTGTAGCTGGTTCAGTGACATTTATTCCAGGCACATGAGGCTTTTGCAAACTCCATGATGTGCGTAATTTTCTGCAAATTCTTTGCATACAGGTACATACATTTGTGTTAGGTGGCGCAAGTAGTATATACTAGCTAGAACCCCTCTCCACCTGTGTATACATATCCACTCTTCTGCACCCTTCTCCAAATGTGTAACCAATCTCTAGATCACCACGGTTCTCTTCACCTGTGCAACCCATCCCTCACAGCAGATCTCAAACTATTCAACCCTTTCCAATTCTGCAGCCATTCAACACTATATCTGTGCAACCCCCCTCAACTTTTTTACAATGTTCTTCAACTGTATAAGCCTCTTCACAAAGCTCTTTATCTATGTAACCCCCTATTTCCAACTGTGGAACCCTTCAACATCTCACCATAGGTTCCTACAACACCCAGCCCTCCATTTGTCTGCACCCCATGGTTAAATGCATACTCCCACCAAAACTTTGCCGCTCAATTTCCTTTTTTGCACTATTATCCATATCCTTTCACCTATTCTGCACCACTGTCTCCATCCCCAACCTGCAAGACAGTAGCTTGCAGTGGGACTTGTTTGACTAAAGGGCAACAGAAGAACTCCTATTTCTGCTTCATGGATAAGTGGCGTTGATACCATAATGGTAACTCCCTCCATATGTTATCATTGGTACAACTATGTAAAGTAAGGCTACATTTCCCGAATAGTCCTAGAGAAAAAACATGGGCTTTAAGGCTCCATTTACACGGGATGCTAATTCAACCTCCCCTGAACGTATTGTTGACAGCTAGAAGCCGGCGTCTAAAACGGCCGTTTTGCATGCCGCATTTATGTCTAGGAGCATTTTTTTATTTCTATTTTTTTTAAAATGGAAACGGCCGTAAAAAAAAGTGGTCCTAGATGTAACTTACCGTGTTTCGGCGCGTTTACAAACTATTTGGCATTTCAAATGCCTCTGAACTGTCATCTGAACCCATTTTTTTGCATTCCAAAAAAAGCCTTTAAACTCAACTGTCTGGAAACGACTTTAAACGACCCTGTGTAAATGTACTGATAAGATAACAGAGGAAAGTTCAGGGGCAGCTGAATAAAACGCCCAAATGCCTCTAAACGTCCGTTTACCAGCAGCGGTGTAAATGAGGCCTTAAACCAAAAATACTATATCACAATTCTGAGCTGTCACGGGTAAATAAAAGTTAAGATGGTCATAAACAGAGCTGACTGACAAACTGATGCTCTAGGAACAGGTTGTTTTAGGGTTCTCCCAAGGATGCAATAAAAAGTGCTTAGGACTTTAAAAAAGTCCTGGATTTGCACCCTCAAAATTTGTTGGAAAATCGCCATAGAACCCAGCTGATTCTTAGAGATTAGTCCTAGTCACATGATCAGTCCTAGAAGCAAAGTGTCACCTAAACATTCCTTTGGATGATTTGGTAAGCATCTTGCCAAAACTGTGGACCGGATCTTTGTCTGTTGCTGTTCCACTTTTACTTATAGGTCCCTTTCACACCCCCAGCCTGTGACTAGACAGTGGAAGAAGAAGAAGCACACTGATTACCTCATTACTATGTCACTCTGCTCCCTCTTTCTATCTGCATGCTTCTTGCGCTGCAACAGATTAGATTTACTTACTGTGTGGTTTCTCCTTCAACCTCTCTGAGCTCTGCTGTACAGTAAATGGCAAGTGGCTAATACCAAGTTAAATTCAGGGAACTTGTACTGCTTGCACTGAAAGAAAATACATTTGATGGCGTTTTGCTTCCAGAGCTGAATTAAGTTGTGCCTTTTATATTTGCCTGGAGTTCAGCTTTAAACTGAGTTCTATAATCTACTGCAGCCTGAATCCAGAGCACTCTTCACATATAGGCTATGCAAGCTGCTACTTTGACTGACGAATCATGTTCATACTACTAAGCTAGATTTGTGTCTAGGGACAAGGAAGAACATCTTGGTACTAAAAATCTATTACAATAGACTTTCTGCATTGTCACGAGAGACAAAAAAGATCCTAAAGTGGGTGTGTTTCAGAATATTTTATCTGTATCATAACCAAATAAGTAAAGGAGGTTCTCAGATCCTGAGATTAAGGACACAAAAAGGGACTGAAGGGACCCTGCTAAACCCTGAGCAGATAGGCTATGTTCCCTATATGCCTTTCAAGGCTTAATTTTCAGTTTTGACCTTTAAATGCTCATAGGACTAAACAGTAATTTCAGAAAGTCAGAAAAATGACACAAGGGTATGTTCTAAAGTGATGTATTACCCTTACCATAGCTATACTACAGCAGCCAAGGGCATGTGTGAAATGCTGGCATACGTCACATAAATAGTCACTGATATGGCTCCAAGAAGTCCTGTTCTTTCCAACAAAGCTGCAGTGTCTTCTAATTGATGTATTGCTGCAGTTGTAAAATGCCTCTGTCACAAAAAGCACACACAGTACAAGTTTGATGCTCAAACCAACACAAGCTGAGGGATCTTTTTTCAGCCATATGACTGATTCTCAGATCTCATTGGACTCAACTGAAAATAATTCACTTTTTATTAAGCAAAGTTCCTTATCTCAGTGTCTAAGCTTTGTGAACCGAGTATTCGGGACGGCACAGTGGTGTAGTGAATAGCACTTTTGCCTGGCAGCAAAAGGCTCACTGGCTCGAATGCCAACCACGACACTACATGCCTGGAGTTTGCATGCTCTCCTTGTGCCTGCGTGGGTTTCCTCCGGGTACTCCGGTTTCCTTCCACACTCCAAAGACATGCTGGTAAATTAGACCCGGTCTAAAATGGCCCTAGTATGTGTATGAATGTGAGTTAGGGACCTTGGATTGTAAGCTACTTGAGGGTAGGGACTGATGTGAATGTACAATATATATGTAAAGCGCTGCATAAATTGACAGCGCTATATAAGTATCTGAAATAAATAAAATAAATAGAGAAAGTCGAGTTCCTACCTTCTGTCCCCGTTTTTACATCTGCCTCTTGGTGAGCAATGTGTAACTCCTGTCAGTCCACAAAATCTGTTCAATCTTTCAAGGATGCCAGCTGAGGGAACTGCAATCAGATCCTTGCAGGTTTTAAAGGAGGGATGTTTATGGGGGTACTGCCATCAGTTCCTTGTATATCTTAGGAAGGAACCTCTATGAGGGAACTGCCATCAGCTCCTTGTATATCTTAGGAAGGAACCTCTATGAGGGAACTGCCATCAGTTCCTTGTATATTTTAGGAAGGAACCTATATGGGGAACTGCCATCAGTTCCTTGTATATCTTAGGAAGGAAAAATCTATGATGGAACTGCCAGCAGATCATTGTACAGTATATCTTAGGAAGGAACTTCTATGGGGGAACTGCCATCAGCTCCCTGTGTATCTTAGGAAGGAACTTATATGATGGAGCTATCACCAGCTCCCTGTATATAACAGAAAGGAACGTCTATGGGGCAACTGCCATTACAGTGGGGAAAATAATTATTTGATCCCTTGCAGATTTTTGTAAGTTTGCCCACTTACAAAAAAAAAATAAAGGTTTAAATGATAGAGACAGAATATCAACCAAAAATCCAGAAAAAAACACATGATACAAATGTTATAAATTGAGTTGCAGTTCAATGAGTAAAATAATTATTTGATCCCCAAGCAAAACATGACTTAGTACTTGGTGGTGAAACCCTTGTTGGCAAGCACAGAGCTAAGATGTTTCTTGTAGTTGGTTACCAGGTTTGCACACATTTCAGGAGGGATTTTGGTCCACTCTTCTTTACAGATCTTCT
Source organism: Glandirana rugosa (assembly GCA_018402905.1). Taxonomy (NCBI): domain Eukaryota; kingdom Metazoa; phylum Chordata; class Amphibia; order Anura; family Ranidae; genus Glandirana; species Glandirana rugosa. The sequence continues at coordinate 2,303,334 of BLSH010073795.1, read as the reverse complement.
CTAAATCCTTAAGGCTTCTTGGCTGTCACTTGGAAACTCGAAGTTTCAGCTCCCTCCATAAATTTTCTATAAGGTCTGGAGACTGGCTAGGCCACTTCATGACCTTAATGTGCTTCTTCTTGAGCCACTCCTTTGTTGCCTTGGTGGTATGTTTTGGGTCATTGTCATGCTGGAAGACCCATCCATGACCCATCTTCAGTGTTCTGGCTGATGGAAGAAGGTTCACGTTTTTACAATACATGGCCCCATCCATTGGCCCCTCAATGCGCCAAAGTAGGCTTGTACCTTTAGCAGAGAAACAGCCCCAAAGCATAATGTTTTCACCTCCGTGCTTGACTGTAGGGATGGTGTTCTAAGGGTCATAGTAAGAGTCGAGTTAATGCCAAAGAGCTCAGTTTTGGTCTCATCTGACTACGGCACTTTCTCCTAATCCTTCTGTGAATCATTTAGATGTTCATTGGCAAACTTCAGATGGGCCTGTACATGTGCCTTCTTGAGAAGGGGACCTTGTGGGTGCTACAGGATTTCAATCCATGGCGGCGTATTGTGTTACCAATGGTTTGTTTGGTGACTGTGGTCCCAACTGGCTTGAGATCATTCACAAGCTCCTCCTGTGTAGTTCTGGGCTGATCCCTCACTTTTCTCATGATCATCCTTACACCATGAGGTGAAATCTTACATGTAGCTCCAAGGGTGCTATTTTGTATTTCTTCCATAAGCGAATAATTGTTCCAACAGTTGTCTCCTTCTCATCAAGCTTCTTGCTAATGGTCTTGTTGTCCATTCCAGACTTGTGCAGGTCTACAATTTTGTCCCTGACGTCCTTTGACAGCTCTTCGGTCTTGCCCATGATGGTGAGGTTTGAATGGAAGAAAGATTTTGTGGACAAGCGTCTTTTATACACATAGCGAGTTGTCGTTAGGAGCACCTTCTTAAATAGACAGGGCTAATCTGTGTAGCACATGAGCATATACTGTAGCCAGTCTGTGGGAGCCAGAATTATTGTTGGTTGGTAGGAGATCAAATACTTATTTTACTCACTGAACTGCAACTCGGTTTAGAACATTTGTATAATGTTTTTTTTTGGATTTTTGTTTGATATCCTATCATATAAAATACAGCTGTGATTAAAATTATAGACCCTTCATTTCTTTGTAAGTGGGAAAACTTGTACTGCCCTCAGTTCCTTGTATATCTTAGGAAGGAATTTCTATGAGGGAACTGTCACCAGCTTCTTGTATACCTTAAGAAGGAACTGCTATGGGGGAACTGCTATCAGCTCCTTGTGTATCCTAGTAACTTCAGCAGTTACAGCTCTACGCATGAAAACCCAGCCCCACCTACCCACAGAAGTCATTAAAACAGGGTCTTACTCTCCATGTTTGGTCTTTTAATTATTTTATATAATGGAGAATGAAGCAGGGGGAGTGAGATTCCACTGAAGTAGAGGCAGAGACCACTGTGAGGAGATCACTATTGGAGTCCCTAAGAAATAAAAGGAACCAATGGGGGAGATTTACTAAAACTGGTGCGCACAGAATCTGGTACAACTGCGCAGAGTAATCAATCAGCTTCTAACTTCAGCTTGTTCAATTAAGCTTTGACAACAAAACCTAGAAGCGGATTGGTTACTATGCACAGCTACACCAGATTCTTTGTGCACCACTTTTAGCAAATCTCCCCCAATGTGCACAATTGAAATAATCTATTTTACGTGACCTCAGACCAACACAGCACCCAAGCCCTGCAAGAACTGCTCATTTCTGTCCCTGTGCATGTAAAAGTTATATTTTTTTTCCTGATTGCTATCACACTGACCACAGCAATAAAAACTGCCCCAAACATAACATTCTAGTTTCCTCAGAAAGCCATAATGATTCTTAGAATCAGCAGGTCATTTTTATTAGACCTGCATCTGACTTGCAGCTCTATGCTGAAAATAAAAAAAGAAAAGAAAATCAGTTTCAACTGCAGCCCACACATTGCGTTACTCTCAGCACACATGAAGCGAAGCCCAAGAATGCAGGAATGAGAAATAAGACTGCGGAACCCAATAACATAAATCCCGCTTCTTAATACAAGCAGAGGAAGCTTTCACTTAATTACCTCTTAATTTGTTAAGTGTATCGTGGACGAAGCACTACTAATTTAATTTAAAAATCGTAATTCTGCAATCACAAGTAATAAATTATCGCCAAACTGCTACAACAGAGAACAACCCTGGAAATATTTTGTTAGAGGCAGCTGTGAAAACGGGCAGAGGGGTCCTGCTGCCGCTTGGATTGACAGAATAATACACTGACACATACAGAATTCAAGCAGCAGCGTAATTACCTTCAGCTCTTCTCCCAGTCCTGGCTGATAGTGCTCATCTCATCCCTGACTATTCCCTGCCTCCGGTATCCTCCTCCGAAATATATGCTTGAGCTTGCTCCTGCTGCTATTGAGTGATTTGCCAATAATGGCCTGCTTACTTATTAAAAAAAAAGTCTCTTAGCAACCATTTCTTAGATCTTAATGTGTAGCTGCTCCAAATATGAATCATTATTCCATCTGTGCTTTGACAGTGAGAAGACAATGATCTTAAAATAGTTCCTACATGTCAGGTGTGGTCACTTTTGTCAGTGATATCAGAGCAAGAGAACCTGTCATGGGAGACCTCGAGATGATGGACGCATGCAGATGATGGAATGGACTCGTACATAGTATAGTGTTACCCATGTGGTTTTGCGGAGCACACTACAACATGGCAAAAATATTTTTTTCTTTTTTTTTAATTCATGGTGCCATTGCTGAGTATTCAGCAGTGACAATCAACAGCTTTTCTTAAATCTCTAAAGCCTTGACAGAAAACAGCACAGTCCAGGATCACTGTTGTATTTTGACTGGACCCTGCATGGCTATGCCCATGTCAAACATTACATTACAACACTCTGGACCTTAAAAAAGCTTCGTAGAAACATTCCACTTTATCATATTAGTGAAATGCTGCATGTCGCCTTAGCTTGACAGATCCCTTTAAAGGGAACTGGATATGCGGAAGAAAAGTGGGAGCTGCCATTCTGTTTGTGGCCTGAATGCCATGCTGGCCCTCTGGCTTCAGTGCTTTGGCATCACTAAACCAAAACAGGCATGCGGATGATTCCCTGGCTGCATGCTTGTTCCAGATCTGTGACTTTACTAAACCCAGCAATAGGGAACTAGTGTTTTCAACAGGGGGTCAGCAAGGGAAGATGTGACTGCCCTTGTTGGGCAAACATGATCCTAGACTACAGTAACCTCTAGGGTTGTATTTCTTCCCTCAATCACTCTAACCCAGTCTTTTATGACCTAGAATATATTATTATATTGTCATCTTCTTTTCTTTATACTACTTGTCATCAGCCCTGGAACACTTATCAGACAAATAAAAATTCTATATTTGCACAACTACACATATAATACAATAACCATTTCTGTCACACCACCTCTGTGCCATATTTGGATCCCTCTTCATCCCAATCCCTCCTACCCAGTGCCAGATTTATAAGGGGGCAAAAGCAGCAATTGCCCCAGGCCCCCCTGCCAGAGGGGGCCCCATACTTCCTTTCTACAAAAATGTAATACATATAAAATCAGACGTGTGTGAGTTTCAGGATACGGAACAGTAAAGCCTGACTTTAGAAACAAAGAAAGGGATGAGGGCTTCTGGCAGACGTTTTGCATTTCAACTTACTATTTGAATTGTTTGTTTTAACATGACTGTGTCATGGAAGATACTGCCTTGTTTACGAGAGACAAGTGGGTGGGAATAGGACAAGGAAAAAGTTAGAAAAATGTTGGAAAGTGCCAGGCAACAGCCCTGACCTCATTGTGTGGGAGTGAAGTTACTGACCAGCATCATTTTATTGCTGTGAGAAACATGAGAGAGAAGCTCCCTCCCCCGCTTGACCCTGACTGGGTCAAGGGGCGAACGTAACACTCCGCGATCTTGAATAAGGTAAAACCTTGTTAGCAAGTTTTACCTGAAATTACAACATTGGTCTAATTCGGGACAGATGTGGCCCTGTATCAGAATTTGGGCAGAATGACATAGCAGAGTATCGGCAGAGAGTAGAAGACCTTCATTCCTTTGGTGTCTTGCATCAAGTGTAGTAGGGAAGTGGACTCCTGACCAGTGAGTTTTTTCCATATCCTAAATCCTGTCATATAATTTAATTTCTTTGTTGAGGGGCCCCCCAGAACTTGAAGTGCCCCGGGCCCCCCAAAGTCTAAATCTAGCACTGCTCTTACCCCAGCTTAAGCTTTTCCTGTCCAACCCCTATCAAACCACTTTAAAAAGAAAGCTTTTCTAAGAGTAACATGTAGAAAGGTACGAATGACATCCATCTGAAAATCTGCCTTACTGTCAAACTAATCCAGTGCCTTCAGTATATTCCAGTGACTCAGAACAAGAATACAGGAAGCTTAGTAGGAACATCTGAATTTCTCCTCTGCCTGAAATTCTGTTTGGACTAACCACACCAACCAAACAGTTTCTATGGTCCATCAAAATGTATATCTTAAAAGCTGGCGTTCCAGATAGATCTCTAACCTCCAGCCATAGACTTTTCCCCTTACATTGAATCATAAGTTCCTACTTCTAAGAGTGGGCATACATAGGGGACTATTTTAAAATGTTTTCACATGAGATTCACACAACTTTTACACAATTGAATTAGAAAATGTGTGAGTATTAGGTAAAAAAATTGTGCAAATCTTGACAGATAGACCCCATAAAGTTCTGAGACTGATCTAGGTCCGAGCAATTGCAAACTAGCGATTCATTATTGCATAAAATTTTAAGTAATGTAACACACAACAGTAAGGTTTTGCAGCACAATTATCAGTTGAAAATATGGCTGACGATTTATAAACGTAAATGATCGATTGAAAACAACTGTTTATTCAATCTATACACAAATAGTTCAACAAGCATTTAGAAGCAATCAGAAAAATGTCACCATTGCCACATAATGTCTAAATTGATAATGCGTTCTTTGGATTGAACGAACTCAGGGTATCTAGTTTGTGATTTTTATTCAATTTGATATGTGTAGTTGCACTGAATACTCTACTGAATGATCATATCAATATGTCAAAAGTGAGGGGCCACCATTATATTGTAAGCTTGAATAGTCAGGGGTCAATCACCTTCCTAGGTATTTAATCTATATAGGATTGTGTGGAGTTTGTAAACTGCTTTTCTTTATTATTTGATGCACAGCACTGTGTAATATGCTAATGCTTATAAATGAGGAATAACAGCAGCAGAGAATGCTTAAGGTCACTTATTTGTGATTCCATTAACCTTACAGAATGAGAGGAGTAGGACAGAAAAATGTATTCTTTGAAAAGCACATGGACTCCCCAAGTCACATGTGTAATGAATAAATACACTTTTCCTGGGCATACACTATGAATGAAAGGAGGATCGCTTTGCTAGACTAGTTTGATTCATTGATGCCAGTCCACTCTGTGATAAAGTATGCATTTATCTTTTAGAATTCAGGTGTTATGGATGGGCTTATGTCAGAGCCAGCTTTTTATTATTCCACAGCATGCTCCTATCTGCTAATAGCTGCCTTTAATGTACACTTATTCCAGAATACACTCGAGCCTTGGAGAGGTGCTCTTGATCCAGTGTTGAGAGCAGAGAGAAAATTTTTATCATTAGAAGCAAATTTTAATCTGCAGATGATACTTAAAGACTATTCAATATATACATCAGAATTTTAACCACCACGTGCCTGACAGCTCTGACAGTTGCTGAATACGGGGCCATTCGATCAAAATAAAGTGTAAGTGCTAATCACCTACAATCAACTACCAAGCTCACGGACCATGGTCGGCTTACCTTTAGTAATTGCCCTTGACTCAATGGAAACCGGGCACCTACGGTATGGTGCCAACAAAGGACAATTTTTTCCATACACAGGCTGTGGCTATCTTGAAAAAAGGTGGGCTTTAGTTTATTCATTAAAATAAAAAATAACTATGCTAAATAGGGCTGTTCCTCCGCACTGTGTCAGTAGCACTGAGCAGCTACCCCCTGCATTAGGAGCATTCGGGGCATTCAATCAAAATAAAGTGTAAGTGCTAATCACCTACAATCAACTACCAAGTTCACTGACCATGTTCGAATTACTAATTGCCCTTGCTCAATGGAAACCGGGCACCTACGGTATGGTGCCAACAAAGGACAATTTTTTCCATACACAGGCTGCGGCTATCTTGAAAAAAGGTGGGCTTTATTTTATTCAATAAAATAAAAAATAACTATGCTAAATAGGGCTGTTCCTCTGCACTGTGTCAGTAGCACTGAGCAGCTACCCCCTGCATTAGGAGCAATCGGGACATTAGGGGCATTCAATCAAAATAAAGTGTAAGTGCTAATCACCTACAATCAACTACCAAGCTCACTGACCATGTTAGGCTTACTAATTGCCCTTGACTCAATGGAAACTGGGCACCTACGGTATGGTGCCAACAAAGGACAATTTTTTCCATACACAGGCTGTGGCTATCTTGAAAAAAGGTGGGCTTTAGTTTATTCTTAAAATAAAAAATAACTATGCTAAATAGGGCTGTTCCTCCGCACTGTCAGTAGCACTGAGCAGCTACCACCTGCATTAGGAGCTAAGCACCACCAGCTGGCGCTGAGTGCAAGCCACATGTGACCATCCCCTCCCCCCAGCACAGGTATTACCAGGTAACTAATACCTCAAAAAAAATAATGTATTGCGGCTTACTAGTCCTTAGATGCAGTGGCTGCATTAAAGTTTTCTTTTTTTCAGAACATTTTAAAGAAAATACTAGTTGACCCATCCAGAACTGCAGCTGAAACATAAAGCAAAAACCCCAAAAATGTAATCTTTCTTGCATAAACTACTAATTCCATCACCTCACATGTAATGGAGATGAAGAGGGGAAGACATATTTGTGGTCCAGCCTGGAGGACAAACATGACTCCTTATATAAAAACAGTGGAGTGAGTGGGAGTAGCCATTTTTAGGAAAGGAACTGTGTTAGTTGCAGGATTACCAGGTGCAATTTATTGTGATTTAATCAATCACAATGCTACACCCTTGAGTTGAAAAAACGGGTCAGGAGTTATGGCATCCATTATTTTGACTTGCACCAAAAAAGACTAATTCAAGCAGGACTGATCTGTGGACGGTGGTGAAATAGGGAGACTGAATCTACATGTTCCAGTTCTGGATTTTCTTGGGAGAAACAAGTGTTTTTTTTAAATCAACCCAATTGGTGTCTGTCAGTACAGTTGTTCTGGACTGTAGTGAGCTTCCCCACTGACATTGGATTGTCACTTGATCCAGCCCAATATGTACTGTAGACTTAACCCTAAGGCACCTGGAGAGGACCCACAGTACCAAGTTTTACAGGCATATGCCTGTATTACAAAACAATGCTACCCTAGCCATACATAATGTGCTAGAGTCCTGAATAATTCTGTATATATTTTGAAAAAAATGCTCTATGTGTAATATATTACTGCCACAGAGAAGTAGCCAAAGCAAAGCTTCACTAGGGTATAATTATTTGCCAATCATTATGCTGATAAGCTTACAATACAAACTTATGCCAAAGCACAAACACACGGCTTCAATGCTTTATTGATTGTACCACTAAGGACAAAACAATGAGATGAAAGTAAGCACTAGATAAGCAACTTCAGTTAACACTTTCATACTGCGCTATCCATGCATTCTTCTAAATCCTCACCACTACACACTGCTACCATGGAAACGGCGCCCTAATGTTTTACCATTTTAAAGTGCAGTAGGTATTTCTATATCATCATTTCTAGCACAGACTCAAAATTACACCACATTTGTGCTTCATATAACGATAACAGTCATGAATATCATCTTTATGATGCATCTATGACCACTGGTGTATAACACAGGCCTAAATTTACAAAGCCATTTACTCTAATCTACACACAGCTGTTTCAAGCTTTTGGTCTGTCATCAGTGCAAAGATTGGAAACAATGGATTTTAAGAAGTAAAGCTTACTGGGTACAAAAATTAAGATTTTTGGTTTTCACGTAAAATCCTTTTCTTGAAGCACATCACAGGACATAGGAGTTCATATTCATGACTACTTGGGATGTCCCAAAGCACTGAACATGAGGGGTAGACAACACAGCAACAAACAAGCCTAAAAACAGAACGGGGGGGGGGGGTACCCACTGCAAGGTCACCTGCGAGTCCTTTCAGCTAAAACTGGCATGTGCATCTACCTGGTAGACTGACGCTACTTACATCTTAAACATGAACAAAAGAAGCAGGATGCTGAATAGCCCAGGGAAGGCTGACGCTCCTGGTAGAATGGGCCTTGACCTTGACCAGGAAAGGAGGAGACTTGCTCTTAATACCAAGGGTCTGAGGAATGAGCTGACAAATCCACCTAGAAATAATGGATCAAGAAGCAGCATGACCATTACAAGGATCCTCAGGCAGAACAAACAAGGAATCAGACTGTTGAAATGAAGGAGTAGACATCAGATCAACTTGACCAGCTTGAACAACATCCAAACAGTGAAGCACCTTTTGCTTAGGATTCCTGGGGTTAAGACAAAACCACCACAATTGCCCAATTTGGGTGAAATGAACAAACCACCTTGAGTCTAAAAAAAAAAAAGTAAAGAAAGAGTGCCTCTGCACCACCTTACACTGGTGAAGAACCAGGAAGTTCTTTGCAGCAAAGTGCAACCAGCTCAGAGACCATACGTGCTGGGGTATTGGCTACCACAAAGACAGCTACACAGCGTGTAAGGAGCAACAAGGGAATCTCTCTGAGAGGTTCATAGGGAGAAGTCTGCAAAAATGCATGAGCAAGTTAAGGTCCCATGCAGAGAAAGGGGGCCGTACAGGCAGAACAATCCATGTAACATCTTCTTTAACTAAAGAATGTGATGTGATAGGTCTCTGAAACAAAACTGCCAGGGCCTATGTTTGTCCCTTGATAGTACTTAGAACCAAAGACATCTCTCCATAGCAGACTGGGAAAAGAAAAATGCACCCCAAAACACAGGCCTCATTCACACTGGCACTGGGAAACCTGCATTTAGGGCTCATTCACATGAGTGTTTAAACTCTGTACAGCGTGAACAGCCCTCTGCTCGCTTTTCTGTCCTAGCACTGAGCTGCGTGCAGACAGAACATATTAGTGAAAAGGCACATAAGTAGCTTTATGCACAGCAAAGTTGGACAGGTATGCAGGGGCAGGTGCTCGAACCTGGGCACAGACCCTGTGCATATAGGTTAGTGCGCCTGTCCCTGAGTACCTGTCAAAATCGACTGAGAGCGTGATTCTGGGCAGTCAATGTATATCCATTCAGTAATATGGCCCACCTGCATATAGTTTAGAACAGAAAACTAAACAAGGGCCCTTCACACCGTATGGGTCTGAGCACCCGTGTGAATGAGCCCTTCACCATTTTGAAATGCATGTAATGATTTTCCAATGGTCTCATTCACACTGAGTTTAGGTGCGGCCAGTTTAGCTGTATTTAGAGAAAACAGAATTCTGTGTTCTGATTAGACACTCTAAAAATGTGGCTAAACATGACTGAATGCACTTAAACGCAGCTAAACCTGCTTTAAAGCAGGAACAAATAAGATGCCAGAAAAAGTGATCTGGGAGGCACAAAATGTGTCTATACTTTTCCTTAACTAAATGCAGGAGTGCCAGTGTGAATGAGGCCAGACTGTCGGGGATGAAATTTACGAGCTTCACACCAGGCAAAATAAGCCTTCCATGTACAGTGCTACACCTTCCTGGATATCAACTATCTAGGCCTTGAGGAGGGTAGGAGTTACATAATCAGAAACACCACCCTTGTCCCTCTGGACTTGGGCTTCAACAGCCATGGCATTAAAGCCTGCAAGATCTGGTTAATCTGGAAGAGACCACAGCTCGTCTGCCAAGAGATTTACGATGTCCGCATACCACGTTCTTCTTCTCCAAACTAGTGTAAACAGAATCACTGGAAAGCCCTTTATCCTAAGTAGTTGATAAGGAGGAAACTGTAATGGAGGGAAGGTATAAAATCAAGGAAAATTGATTTCAAAGAGTCATCAGAGCATCTACCACAAATGCCAGAGAACCCTTGGTTTGGGGCATCGGGACATAAACCTGTCTAACTGGTTGTTAAATATGGACGCCATGAGATCCACATCTGCAGTCCCCTAGCGCCGACAAATCTATGCGAACGCCTCTGGGTGAAGAGCCCATTCTCGCGTATTTAGCAGCTTTGCCCAAGACCAGATCAGGTCTGCCTCTTTTTGAACAGCACATTTTGTCCCTCCTTGATGGCTGATGTATGCCATAGCTGTGGCATTGTCCAACTGCACCCTGACAGGGAGACTCCAGAGGCAGAAATACCATTATAGAAGAGCCAGCTGAATCATCTAAAGTTCCAGGCTGTTGATCGGGAACTTCTGCTTCCCTGATGACCACGTTTCCTGAATAGAGAGGTTCCCTAAAGCACCTCCCCAGCCAGATATAGGCTGGCAACCATTGCCAAAACCTTTCAAATTATCGGAAGGAAGGATGTCCCGAGAACCAGCAGCTGCATGGATATCCACCAATTTGGTCTTGGGAGTCAGATGTATAGGCAGATCCAAGGCCTCTTGATGTTTGTTTGAGGTTTGTCCCACACCTGCAGTATATTGTGCTGTAGAGCTCTGGAATGAAACTGGTCATAGGAGACCACATTAAAGGTGGCTTCCATGTCCCCTAATACCTTCATGTATATTTAAATCAAAGGAATTTTCAATGACCTCAGGGAATCCACCTGGGTTTTAACAGACATAAAATGCTTTCACCTGTGCCATGTCGAGTATTAAGCCTAAGTACTCCAGACACTGTGTCAGAACCAAGGCTGACTTCTGATGATTCAGCACCCAGCTGAACCTCTCTGGGACTTGTACCATCTACTTGACATCAGCTTCTGAACCAATTGCTCCCTGAGAACCATGGCATCCAGGTACCAAAAAATGGGAATATCCTGGGTCCTCAACCCCAGTTGGAATGCAAGGTGCGCTGGGCCACGCTCGATTGGAACGCACGCTGACACTGCAGAGTCGCGGCGTCCTTTGAGCACTAGGAAACAATTGCATTCTCTAATATCACTAAGGTTTGGTGAATAAAGCCTGTGATATCAAAACAAACCGCGCTATGAGAGGTTTCTTCTTTCTCTTATAATATAAATCCTGAGGAAAGATTGACGATACATCTTGGAGGAAAAGCCACAACAGTGAAGACCCACGGTCGGGCAATAGACCACAAGTGCGATTTGACTTCTCTTTGTCATAAGACAAGAGAGTCAATGAGGTCCGGTAAGGAGGGATCTGAACCCCTTTTTGTCTGCACATGGTGATTTGAGCACTTTGGAAGCACAAGCACTTTGGAGGAGTTTGGAGGAGTTTTTCCCATGCACGGACACTTTCTGGACTCAAGAACTGTTATAGCAGCAAGCTACATATGAACTGGACTGCACTATATATAGGGCACTATAATTAATTAATTTAACTCTATTAATTATTTTTAGCACAAGTAATTTTGCACTTTAATGACACTATTATTTAAGGCACAAAGCTTTGGATGATTTATATATAATAATGAGCCATAGAAATCCGACCCTTAGGGGAGCCATTGCTGGGAAAACTAAACAGGGGGTCATCTTTACCTAATAGAGGGGTCTGGGAGCCCAATCCATTGTCCTTCCCCTCACCTCTATGCCTGCATGATGCCATGGCTTGCTGCCAGTCTATAGGCTCTTATATCACACAGGGATCAGCCACCAGCTGAAAGAAGTGTCGGCATAGCCAAACACTAAAGGGCGCCAGGCACAATCTTCACCCATCATGACGGGCACACTCTGCAGGATATTTTTGGACTTGAGTTCACCTAGTAGGCTGCCTGCAGGATCCAGCTCAGGCCAGTAGCATTACAGGTTGTCCCTGCTATTTGCATGTTGGGTTCGGGTATAAAGCTCACCTTTGCCTCATCAGGGATGTATAGAACAGACCTTTATTTACAGGAGCAAGCCCTCTATTTGTATGCTGTAATAAATAGGTCTATACATTTATGGTATATATGTGCCATGTATAACCATTTCCAGATAAGCAGTTGGGAAGAAGGCATGAAAAAAATGCTTTGGATAGTTCCATTCACTGTTCCACATGAAAGATCTTTTTTTTTAATTATATTGGAAATTGCGATTCTGCAGGAAACAAATCTATTTTTTCCAGTTATGGTAAGGAAAGACTTAGCATCATTATTTTTCACACTACTTTATTGTGGAAAGGAGGGGCATAATAGACAAGATAGTATTGTTTGCAACACAGAATGGATTGTACCTTTGTGGCTAACAGAAACCAGTGTTATAAAAAGACTTGAAAAACTTAATATGAACTAAGATGGACCAGGACCAGATGGCTTACACCCAAGAATTCTCAAAAAATAATTTCTAGACTGTTATTCCTAATCTTTAAAGCAATGGTAAACTCTGAAGAAAATAAAGGTTTCTAACTGCACAGCAATGTCATAATGTGCTGGTATGCACCTGCAGAGGCTTCCATCTTCACCCAGTCTTCCTTCCGGGTTCACAGAGTCGGACTCACCGAGTCGTGATGATGTCACTCTCGCGCATGTGCGTGGAAGTCTCGACCGTGGCACACAGCTCTGAAGGAACGGCACGGGTATGCCGTACCTTCAGAGCAAAGGTAATTATTAATATCGCGCTACCAATGCTAAAAAGGAGTTGTAAAAAATATATGTGTCAAAAAACTGTGTGAAAAAATTGCTGCTATCACTGTAGAAAGTGACCCCACACTAACATGAATACTATTACACAATAAGTGAAGCGCAATTTAAAATATAAAATGAATTACTCAAAATTAAGTATATATGGTGCCACCTAGTGGTATACGGTGAATCACATTAAAATTAGAAATATTTAAACATATATAAACATACAATTACTAAAGTGCATCAACATATGTATAATGAATCACATCAAAGTGCAAGTGATAAAGCCAGACACTTCTGCTGGCTGCAAACAATAGTCCAAAACAGTGTCTCTTAAAAGTGCAAGTGAAATTGTAAACACTCCTGCTGAACAAGGATGAAGGGCGTCCAAGCCAACAGCAATGCAATGGTGATACATAAGGTGCTTCCAAATCGTGCAGGCACTCTCCACCACCCAGTGTCACTAAGCGCTCACCTCAGGGAGCGACCCCCATTGGGTCAAGTTGCGCAATCCCCACTGGGGTAAAATCCTCCTCCACAGATCTCTTCAGAGCACATGTGCTGGTGGTGTCACTGTCTGCTGCTCACTAGAATATCTCCTAAACGGTGTACGTTTAGGAGATATTGATTTTACTTGCAGGTAAACTTCATTATAAGCTTACCTGTATTTAAAAATGAAAGCAGAGACTTTACTTCCACTTTAAGGACAGCTTACTGACTAGAATGGTAACGGCTGATTGGGAAAAATGTGGTACCGATATTCAAAAAAGGGCCAAGATACATCCCTGGAATTTACAGGCCAGTCAGCCTAACATCAATAGTATGTAAACTATTGAAGGGGATGATATGGGACTAAATCCAATAATTTGATATCACCCAAGCTTCAGGGCTTAAAGTGGTAGTAAACCCATGCATTTAACAGTTTAAAAACCAATTACATTTCCGGCATGTGCCGGAAATGTAACACTCCCATTGGTTGTGTTCTAAGCCAAACTGTCAAACCATCCAATGGCTGGTGTCATAGCTGATCACATGTGCAGCATCATGGCAGTTGTAGATTAATTAGAGGCCAAGATGGCAGCTTCCTTGGCTGAAAATGATAGGAGAGTTTACTACCACTTTAACACATTGCCAGCTCATACACTTGACCTACAACTAAGAGCAACCACCTCTTCCTAGAAGAAAGCTTTTTTCTTCAGAATAGGAAAAAAATCTTTCTTCTGGAACAAGGTGGATGCTCTTAGTAGGTGGCCAAATTCTTGTGAGCCAGAGAAGGGCAACAAAGCTAATAAGAAGGATGGACGATCTCAGTTTTGAGGAATGGCTACACGGCTTAAATCTACTTTCCCTGGAGAGGAGAGGAGACAATTACAAATTTACAAATGTATATGTACATTGTTGTTTCTAGTTTAGGGAGAAAACAATTTAGTCTCAGATCACTTAAGACGACATGGGACCACTCAATGAAGATGGACAAATTGCAGTTTAACTTTAGACTGTGTAGGGGGATCCTTATTATTAGACCTTTAAGGATGTGGAACTCTCTTCCACAATTGGTGGTCTCAGCGGGACGTGTTGATAGTTTAAAAAAATAAACCTTTAAATGGGCATCTTCACAAACACAATATACAGGGTTATGGGACCTGGTAGAGACATAAATACTTACACCCACAATGGTTGAACTGGATGGACTGGTGTCTTTATTCAACCTTACCAACTAGGTAACATGGATTTCAACTATTAGTTTGGCAGCACAATGTTGCAATGCTACAAGTCCATTACAAAGATTTTGGAATATCAAAGGGAAATAGATCACAATGTTTTTCTAAGAAATCTAATGCTATCTTACCTGGAATGGGGACTGGCTGTTGTAGTTTTTTATTTCCTTGTTGGCTCCTCTGAAAAGCAAAACTCTCGCACAACTGTCCTGTACAACAAACAAGAAAAAAATGTTGAAAAGAAATCAAAATACTTCTACACTAAAAACTGCAGTTCATAGAAGTAAAATAAAATTCATTATGCATGTTTTATATGACAAAATGTGGGGTCAGCAAGCACACACTTGGTGCGGATAACAGGTAAACGATAAAAGAGTAGTGTCAGAAAAAACACTAGCCCAATGGGGATGGCTTTGAAGTTAGGTAATGTTCACTTGTAAGGCTCTGCCTTTGAGAGAAAATAGGTGCATCTGGTTCCCCTGGAAGGTGTCAGGTATCAAAAAAGGGAAAGTTAAAGGACAACTGTGCTTGTTATAATTAACTTCTCTAATCCACCTTCTCACCCCCTCCTGAACTAACCTGCACTAACACCTTCTGCCCTAGCTTCTTATTACACTTGCAATATTTACTTCTCTTTAAAGTGGTTGTATACCCCCAGGTATCACTTTAGCTCAATGCAATGTACACAGCTAAGGCTACCGATCGGTGCCTGTAAAAGTTCACTCACATTTTCAGTGTCCTCACAATCGTTCCTGCAATCTCGAATGACGTCATCGGTGCATGCACAGTCCGCCCGCTTGATTGCGGCACTCTATGTGTGCCGTTTTGGTTTCCTCATCAAGCCGGATATTTAGAACACACTGCAAACAGCACAGCAGAAGGAATCATCGCGATACCTCTTGTTTTCCTGCGCTTCTTGGTTCTTCCCTTTTGACTGTATAAGGCGTCACATAAGGGGAGTGAACCAGGGCATTGCAGATGCGTCCAGCAGAGCAAGGAACAACATATCTCGGTTGCCGTAGTAATGACGATCGAGATAGAGGCCTGGTTCTGACGCGATCGTGCATGCGCAAGATTTAGGCTCAGGGAAGAAAGCCAGGGCAGAAATTCCATCCTCAGAAGACGCCGAGTAAAGATGGCGCTGCGGACACCCGGAAGAATAGTCATTTTATATTAACAAAAAAAAGGTACATTGTATGCGGATTTTAGTGTCTTTTATCGGTGCCTTGGAAGTCCATGGAGTGTTACAATACAATATTTTTTAAAAAGCGAAAGGAATTCAGGGTTTACTTCCTCTTTAAAGTGGTAGTAAACCATCCTATTATTTTCAGCCAAGGAAGCTGCCATCTTGGCCTCTGTTTAATATACAACTGCTATGATGCTGCACATGTGATCAGCTATGACACCAGCTATTGGATGGTTTGACAGTTTGGTTTAAAGCACAACCAATGGGAGGCTTACATTTCCAGTACGTGCTGGAAATGGAACTGGTTTTGAAACTGTTAAATGGATTTCTTTTTGCCCCAGAAGAAAAAAACATTGCAAATACATGTCTCTGGTATAAGGATAAGTAAGAAAGTGGGGTGGGAAGTGTTGATACAGGCAGGGGTGGGCAAACTATTTGTACAGTCAGTGCAGCTGCACAAATGCCCATTTATACTAGATGTGGGTCAAGGAGGTGCTAACATGACACCCTCCTGGTATCATGTCAATCTGGAACTGCTTACTTAAAAGTCAGGTGAGAATTAGGAGGCATTTTTCATGATTTTCAAAGTGCGATTTATTATGTTCAGGTGGTATAGGCCAGCAATTACCTTCATTTTGCTACCTGACCGGCACTGAGACATTTCCTTTTGACACCATTTGGACTGAAAGTGTACATGTTGCTTACATTCTGAACTCAGTTGCATGTTACATACCGTGAACGTTTTGAGAGTATCGCAAGGGCCACTCTTCACTCACATATATACACTGTAAAGAAGTGTTTGCAGCTGGGCAGTAGTTGAATTCAGGGCCCAAGAATTGTTCTTGTACAGGGGCCTTTGGTGACTTTGTCCAGCATTAAGAACATGTGAGATCACAAGGGATGGGGGTGGATTAGTATAGCTTATTATAAAGGTAAAGTTGTCCTTCTAAATTGGGTGCCCAAAACAGGGTGCTATGTAGGTGCTGTTACTTTCTGTCGCCTTGCTGTGCCTACTCTCAAGCTATTGTGTTAATTCTAAAACAACTCAATACATGACAGGTTAGCTTTAAAAAGGGTAATTGCAGGATCACTTGGCACAGGACTGATGTGCCTTTATTATTCTACCTGCACAAGACCACAGAATATGTTGGTTCTATATCAATGAGGTAACATAATTTAGAAAAAAGTGTAAAAAGCAGATTACAGATCGCTAGATATGCAGCAAGACCTTTACAGGTGGGAAAGCATTAAACCTTATGACATAGTGGTTTTGCTGAGTAAAAGGAATTGCCAGTTTTATTGTATGCTTCCTAGACAGGAGGACAATACTTTCTTGTCCTGAGTACGCTTCCTTTGTGATTGCTTCCCACAAGTGGTAGTTCGTGCTCTGTGTTCTGCTATCACATTGATTCTATCTGCCTTGGCAGCATGGGAATATTCTTTTGTCTTACAAAAATCATTCTTAGTGCTATTATGATGTTACACCTGTATTCAGCACATGCGGGGTCACACTGTCCCTGTAGAGGCATTTTAATACTTAAAGTGTATCACCACTTTTGTTGAGAAAAAAAACATTCCCCTCTGGGTGATCTATGTACATTGCAGGAACGTTGCTGTAGATTTCTACCTTTTGTTATTCTGAAGAAATCCCTGTTTGTTCCTCTGTGCCCCTGTGCTAAGTGAATCTAATGGGAGTGGTTTCATAATTATCAACCAGCTGCTGCAGCTGTAGGACTCTAATGAGGAAAACTGCTGGGTCTCGATCCCTTTAGACATGATTTCCTATTGGGAGTATCTTACCAAAAATGACATCTTTGTTGCAGGGGATGCCAAAAATCTGACTTGTATCTTAGAGCAGACTTCTGGGAAAATCAGTGAGCCAATCACACAAGCAGGAAATTATGTTTCTAGGGGGCGTTCTGTACACATTCTGTGTTCAGAACACCTCCAGGTAGCCAGATTACATTGCATTTTACAGAAAATCACAGAACTGCAGAATGAAAAGGAAATGTAACTTTTAATAACATTCAATTTCAATATGACTTGTGTCGCAATTGTATATGCTATATCTTTTTTTTTTATTTGCCATTTCTTCCCATGAACATGGAGTTACCCTTTAGGATGGGGTCACACTATTGCGAACTGGATGCGGGTTTCCCCACATTTAATTTGCATGTCAGGAGATTGTGACCGGCTCTATATGTAGCCGGTTCACACATCTCCAGAGTGTCTCCAGAGCGAATTGCACAGGAATCCTGTGCGTCTTCTGGTCCGGTTCAGGTCCAAATTTAGGAAAGAAATTTGGACAAAAATCAGACCCGAAACAGTGAACAGGGACACACTAGACGCCTGCCGTGAGCAGCTCCGTGCAGCAGTGTGAACCCAGCCTTCAAGAGATGCTGTACCATTGCCCATATACTGTATGACTTGCTTTAGAAAAAAAGACAGCAAGCATTCTTTTTCATGTCATTACAATACTCCTGAAGATACAGAGAAGAATGTACATTTTTTATATAACAAGACAGCTGTATATTAAAACAAAGGGAGCAACAGAGCTTCACTGCCATTTTTATTGCTATAAAGTGAATTTAAAGGTGACAATCAGGCATGTTTGCACCTCTTTGTGCTTCTGTCATGATGGTCAATATTTACGCATGAGGCAGCACAATGATGATGTGCAAACAGTACTAACACGTTGCTGCCAAATTTCTATAATCAAATCAGTTAAATATTCACTCTGAGCGGTTACTTCCAACAATTGTTTTTTGTTATTTTTTTTTACTGTTGTTACATCACCCGGACCCTCCTCATTCTTCCATCTGGTTTTAATGCCCATTTTAAAGCTTACCTGTGAATTTTAGGGCTCATCTATATGAGATGTTTTTGTGCCTGAGCTGCTCTTCTTTACCACATACAGAAAGTCAATGTGAAAGCAAAAGCAACTCAAAGCAGCTTGATGCAACTCAAGCTGTTAAAAGCAATTCATTGAGTACTTACAGGCAAAGACTCACCGAAGCACCTGAAAGAATGCGGTATTTGACTCACGCCTGACTCTGAAGTTCTTAAAACTTCTTAGTTCTTCTTCTTCCTACACAAATTGTTAGACTCAGCCACTACTACAGCAGGGGATAAGTTATTACTCAACTCCCAAAGTTACGATCAAATTTCAGCAGCAGGAAACCTTCTTTTTCAGCAGCACTGCACTTTCTACATTCTCTGTAAAGAAATATTTTGCGTTCTGTTCATCTATACAGTGAACAAGACACAAATCCAAGCCAAAGTCTGCAAAATGTAAAGGTAAATTGTCATGAGAGAAAAAAAATAAACTGGGTAAGCTGCACAGGTGGAGCTGAGGGAGCCACACGATCGGGATCTGTGAGACCCCATTGGCTTCCCTGGGTTTTACCTGAATAGGGTGACAGAGCCACCTCCATTATTTTAGCTTGGCACCTTTACATTTCAATCTCCCTGCATTGGGTTTTTGATCTATCCATGCAACAGTACTCATTTTTTTTGTTTCAGGATGAGCTCTCGCCCGGTTGACTTATAGGGGTTGTGACTGACTTTGGTGTGGTGTAGGTGTTGGACCCTTCATGTGCAGCCCTGACATGTGTGTGGGTGGGGGGGCCCTACATGGATGTTATCCCTCTTTCCCCTCAGCAGCACCCCTATGTTATTTTGCACTATAATTCATTTGTTCCATACCTCCTGCACGCCTCTGAATGCCATGAGGAAGCCAGAAGGGTCGAACCGCGTTGGGATGGACACGACTACACACCCCCCTTTTTCCAAGACGGCTATCCTATTAATCACAGGACTAGGGGAAGTAGTTTGGCTGCAGGGGTGTACATCTCATTGCTTTTGTGATAATGTGGATGCAAACATTTATGTGTATTTTTATTTAACTAGACTTGCAAGATGTTTTTATATTGTTCTAAATAAAGTATTCTATTTTTATACATCTTGCTTGATCATTCCGAGTGGGTGAATCAGTACCTTTAAAGTCCCATCTGTCATGTTCTTCTCCTTTTGGTGATCCCCAAGCAAAACATGACTTAGTACTTGGTGAAAAACCCTTGTTGGCAAGCACAGAGGTAAGACGTTTCTTGTAGATGGTTACCAGGTTTGCACACATCTCAGGAGTGGTTTTGGTCCACTCTTCTTTACAGATCTCTAAATCCTTAAGGTTTCTTGGCTTTTGCTTGGCAACTCGAAGTTTCAATAGGATTAAGGTCTGGAGACTGGCCAGGCCACTCCATGACCTTAATGTGCTTCTTAAGCCACTCCTTTGTTGCCTCTGCGGTATGTTTTGGATCACTGTCATGCTGGAAGTCCCATCTTCAGTGTTCTGGCTCAGGGAAGAAGGTTCTCATCCAAGATTTTACAATACATGGGCCCATCCTTTGGCCCTCAATGCAGCAAAGTCGGCCTGTACCTTCAGCAGAGAAACAGCCCCAAAGCATAATGTTTCCACTTCCATGCTTGACTGTAGAGATGGTGTTCTTAGGGTCACAATCAGAATTTTCATTTCTCCAAACACGAAAAGTAAAGTTAATGCCAAAGAGCTCAATTTTCACAGCACTTTCTCCCAGTCATTCTCTGAATCATTTAGATGTTCAAGCTTCAGACAGGCCTGGATTTGTGCCTTCTTGAGGAGGGGGGGCTTGTGGGCGCTGCAAAATTTCAATCCATGGGAGCGTATTGTGTTACCAATGGTTTGTTTGGTGACTGTGGTCCCAACTGCCTTCAGATCATTCACAAGCTCATCCTGTGTAGTTCTGGGCTGATCCCTCCCTTTTCTCATGATCATCCTTACCCCGTGAGGTGAAATCTTGCATGGAGCTCCAGACCAAGGGCGATTGATTGTTATTTTGTATTTCTTCCATTTGCTAATAATCGCTCCAACAGTTGTCTCCTTCTCACCAAGCTTCTTGCTGATGGTCTTGTAGCCAAATCCTGCATGGAGCTCCAGACCAAGGGCGATTGAGTGCTATTTTGTATTTCTTCCATTTGCTAATAACCGTTCCAACAGTAGTCTCCTTCTCACCAAGCTTCTTGCTGATGGTCTTGTAGCCCATTCCAGCCTTGTGCAGGTCTACAACCTTGTCCCGGTCTACAACCTTGTCCCTGATGTTCTTTGACTGCTCTTTGGTCTTGTCCACAATGGTGGGTTTGAATGGAAGTTATTGTTGGTTGGTAGGTGATCAAATACTTATTTTGCTCACTGAACTGCAACTCAATTTATAACATTTGTATCATGTATTTTAGTGTCTTTTAGCCCTGACCATAATTAAGAAAATATATACAAAGCCACTAATCACTACTTTTCTAATGATAAGCACTACTGACCTGGTTGTAGAGGGCACAGATGTGCAGCGCAGTGTTCCCAGATGCATTTTGTGCCCCCATGTTGGCGCCGTAAAACAGAAGGTGCTCTAAATGTTGATAGTAACCATTTCGGCATGCCTGTGAAGAAACACATTGTTTAGTTCCAAAATGCAAAACAAAGTTGGAACAAGGTTGGATTTTTGGC
Organism: Glandirana rugosa; assembly: GCA_018402905.1. Taxonomy (NCBI): domain Eukaryota; kingdom Metazoa; phylum Chordata; class Amphibia; order Anura; family Ranidae; genus Glandirana; species Glandirana rugosa. Next base: position 2,282,098 of record BLSH010073795.1, on the reverse strand, counting down.
TATATATATTTTTTTTTCTTCAAATATAATTTTTATTAACTTTCAGCAAGGGCAAGACAGTATATCAGAGATAACAAAGACCGAACGATCTAGATACATCCATACCATTCAGAAGATATGCATATCAACTTATCAGCATTCGGCATTGTAGTTTAGAGACAACAAAAAGAAAAAAAAAAAAAAACAAGGCATTTTTTCCCTTATTAAAGTTAACATCCAGACCAAGGTTCCTCTCTCAATTGGGGGAGCCTCCAGTCCGGGACACCTTTTTTTCCCAACTGAAAATGCTTGTATTGCCCTTGCTCACCTCTATTTTCCATTTTCTCAAGATAAAGATAGAGTAGAGAGAGAAGAAAGGGAAAGAAAAGAAAAAGAATAGTGAAATGAGAAGAAAAAATAATAAAATATAGAGAAAGAGAGATGGGATGGGGGAGGGGGAGGGGTATCGTGGAACAGAGACGGAATGAGAAGCAACTGCAATCCGTCAGTTCATCTGAGGTAGCAAGTATACGCTTATGATGGGTCTGCGGGGGAAAATAGTGCCTTGCCCTCATCTGATAGGGAAAACACATTCCACATTCCCCACGTCTTATTGTAAAGTTCCCTTCTGTGTTGTGCCGTTAAAACCAAGTCCTCCATCCTGTTGATATCCTCGACTTTCTGCATCCACCCTGATATAGAAGGGGGGTGTCTCTTTTTCCAGTTAAGTGGGATGCAAGCTTTGGCTGCATTTAGGAGATGTCTTAGTATTGATTTTTTGTAAATTTTAGGGGAAATTTCTGAGACGTGGAGAAGAAAGGAGGAGGGGTCCCAGGGGATCTGGTATTCTGTAAATTTTTGTGCAACGGTACGGATTACCGTCCAGTATGTCTTTAGCTTGGGGCAGGACCAGAAAATGGAAGCAGCGTACCTCTGTTCTCCCGGCATCGCCAGCACAGATCCAACGCGGTCGGATAAGTACTGAGTTTTGCTGGTGTGTAATACCATCTGGTTAGCAGCTTAAAGTTTGTTTCCTGAATTTTGGTACAGATTGAAGATTTCAAAGAAAACCAGATCATATTTTGTGTCTGAAATGCCGTGAAGGTGCAATTAAGGTCTGTTTCCCATTTCGCTATACAGGGCAGATGCGGTTGCACAGTCGGGTGTTTATGAAAGCATAAGCTTCAGACAAGGCCCTCGGAAGAGCGCCTGTATCCGAGCAATGTTCTTCGAATGTTGTAAGCGTTCGTTTGAATCCAGCGGGTTTAGAGAGGGAGTGGAGGAAGTGGTGTAACCGAAGGGCTGGCCAGAACGGGAGAAGAAAGGGTCCGTCAGTGGTTGTCAGGTCTGTAATGGAAGGCCAACGGTCTGTTAGAACAAAGTCCGCGGCTTGAGTATGGCCTGTCAGGCGTAGGGTTTGGTATTCTCATGGGTTAAGGCCTGGTGGAAAGTCTGGATTGTCTAAAATGGGATACAGGGGGGAGTCAGCGGTCGTGAGGTGTCTATGTACAGAGACCTGCCAACTGAGAGACAGGGTGGTGCCAACCAACGGGTGTGTCTTCAACTCCCGTGGTAGCTTACCAAAGCGCTCTTTTCAATGGTACCTGTGTTTGCTGTTGTTCTATCTGTACCCACAGTTTAAGGTCCGGGTGGCGGCACCAGTCTATAATTCTGCGTAAATGAGTCGCCTGATAGTATTTGCGTACGTCTGGTAGCGCTAGTCCCCCATAGTGTTTGGGCAGTGATAGTTGTGAGTGAGGGAGTCTGGGTTTCTTATGTGCCCACACAAACTGGGTGAAGATAGCCTGAACCTGCTTGAAGTATTCAGAGGGTATTTTAATTGGCAATGCCTGAAACAGGTAGAGAAGTTTGGGTAATATACACATCTTTAAAAGGTTACTTCTGCCGAACCAGGAGTGAATGCCCCTGTGCCATTGGGTTATCAAGGTCCTGATTTCGGTCAGCA
>BLSH010073795.1:2211572-2245724 GCA_018402905.1 Glandirana rugosa | reverse complement strand
CATTTACCGGATGTGGATATCGTTCCCGTAATAGGTAGTAATGAGTTTCGACGTGTCAAAAACAAAAGTAAATTTCTGCGGAGAATGGACGTACCTGTCAAACAACCATTTCCATCTGATTGGGAAATTGGCGAATTGTTGGCGGGGTATCTGTTAACTGCAGATGTCCCGCCAACGAATTAAGACCCTCCTGCAGATAACTGCAGGAGGGTCTTAGCGCCAAGGGCGCGCGGGGGACCCCGCGCGTGTGCCCTTGTAGGCACTGGCAGCCCAGGCCCCCTGGGCTGACTAGTGCCTAGGGCGCGCGGGAACCGCGATTCTGGGAGGACGTCAATAGACGTCCTCCCAGAATTAAGCAACCGCCCTGTAGACGTCAATTGTCTATGGGGCGGTTGTTAAGCGGTTAAAGGGTTAGTCTACCTTTACCAACAAACTGTCCATGCAGGTAAGAGGCGTCTTTAAATGAAAACAAAAACTGTGCAGCTTTGAGTAATGATGGATAATGCCCTTGCTATAGGTGTAGGCCATTTACGTACCTTCTGAAGCCTGATCAAAAATGGATGACATCATCCCATCCTGCATTGTTGGTCACCCCTACCATCACAGGAGCAATCTCTCAAACCCCAACACATGCACAGATCACTATCTCCTCTGTCGCAGCATCACTGAGCTCAGAGGTACTACAACAGGGAAGAGAGAGCACATGTGTGAAGGAGTTTGAATCAGCTGGGAATGTCTCAGCAATTTCCAAGCAACAAGGCAGGATGGAATGGTGCCATCTCTGGGAGTTTTCCAGCCAGACTTCGGGGGATATGTAAATGGCTCAACCCAAAAGCAAGGGTATTATTTAACTTTGGTCAATGCTGCACAGTTTGCTTTTTATCTACAGGCACCCCTTACCTGCATAGGTAGTTTTTTTGGTAAAGTTGAACTAACCCTTTAAGTGACTACTGAAGTGTTCCACCCAAAAGTGGAACGTCCGCTGATCTGCTTCCTCTTCCTCTCAGGTTGACAGAAACCTTTCCCCACTTCCAGGAGACCATGCAGTGGCCCATCCCTCGGAAGTCCGGCTCCCCTCCTTCCCCCACCGCTGGGCCGATTAGAAAGTGCAGCCCAATTTGCGCATGCGCAGTATGGAACCGGTTGTGAAGCCAAAAGGAAGTGCCAGCACCCGGGAGTCAAACCGAAAATCCACTGGGCTGGGGTGCCGACATTGTGGGCTCCCTGGACAGGTAAGTATCCATATTTTAAAAGTCAGCAGCTACAGTATTTGTAGCTGTTAACATTTAGTTATTTTTTCCCCCAGGCGGAACTCCTCTTTAAAATGAACCTTTGGCCAAGCTATGGACATTCAAGTAACAATGTAGCAGCTGTCAGCTCATATTGACCATTTCAATACTTGGGCATACAGGACAAGTGGTTAATGTAAACCCAGAGCATGTGTACAGGCAAGCACAGGGAGGTAAAGCTGCTTAGAGATTCCAATTGAACACCTTTGCTACTTCTCTTGTGAACCTGGAGGATGAATTGCTCCAGAGCCCCTTCAGCTACAGAGGTTAGTAAGGGCTTGTTTGTTAAGGATAAATATTTGATATGACATTGACATTTTAAACAAGCTTTCTGTTCTGCATTTTTTTAATAATTTTATTAAAAATAGAGACATAAGCCATTAGACAGGGTTCTCGGTAGCCCAGTGCAATTACATGTTTTCTCTCTCCTTTTTTAAGTGTTGAGACTGGAAATCACCCACACAAGGACAGCATTGTTTTTTATGAGTGTCTGACTCACAGGCTTGCATTGGAAAAAGAAGTCTGTAGGCGCACAACATTAGGCCCCATTAGTGATCACCTCTTTTACACAAAACATTTTCTTGTTTCCCTGGTCCTAACCTGGCCTAGAATGTTGCAATAATACAAAAATGACCTTTTCTTGCCCAAGTTCAGTGACTGCCTGCTTGTTCCTGTTCAGTGATTCACAATGTATTTTAACAAAATGGGTCAACAATAACGACATGATTCTTTTATGATGTGTCCTTAACTGTTGGTCACAGCAAGATTGTAATTGACCTAATGTCTGTAAAATGCTGGGCACAAAATCAATGGGGAATGCATAGTATGTGTTACATCTGCAGCACTTTTAAAACCTCTCATCTTATAGGATGTCAGCCATTAGAGGGTTTCATATGACCTTGCCCTTGCGGTGATCATACATGCTACAATCCACTTGTAAGATAGTTCAATTGTTTTAGTATTACTCTACAATCTATGAAAACTTTTTGTCTGGGTAATCTCATGATTGTTTTCAATTAATTTTCTAAAGGGTAAATTAAATTTGAGACACAAGGTGCTTACAGTAACAAGGGCCACATGCTTCTATATTGTAGTACTAATTGTAGCACCCTCCTAGGTAGGTGCTAGAAGAGAGTATAGTTTTTGGTCTTTCTGCTTATCAGGAAGATGGCCAGGTAAAACTTAGAGTGCTTTATGCCTACCATGAAGCAGGATCTATTAGTTAGGTCTGCTCATTGTGCTCAGGTGCAGCTCAGCTTGCCTGACAGTCCCACACCGGTCCAATAGGGAGGCATATTGGACAGTGGGAGGGGACCTGGCAAGTGAGAGCACAGGCATTGTTACAGCCCTGGCTATTGGCAGAGGAAAAGTTCTGCATTGCAGACATTGGAGTCGATTTGGAGAAGGAAGGGGGCGGCTGCCCCTCCTCCGTGGAGGCTGTCGTGCGACCTTGGGTGGTCGACCCAAGGGCCTATAGAGAGAGAAGCTGAACCCAGAGGTCCTGCAGAGCTGACTGGAAGGGGGATGCCAGGAAGGATCTGATTCTGCCTACAGTGAGTACAGATCTGTGTCTTTGGGCTTGTCATGTGAGGGCCACCCCTTCAGCTACAAGAGTCAGTGTACGGGTGTCAGTAAATGGGATGCTAGAGCGTATCCTGAAGATAAAGTAGTTCATCAAGTCTGCTGCTCGTGAGAGCAAGAAGACTTAATCCACTGTGAATAGTTCAAGTTGGAGTATACCACTAACCCCTTCTCCCATCCAAGTTTCAAAATAAAATATAAAAACAAAAATACCCTGGACTGGTCACTGAGTAACAAGCAAGCGGGAGTAAGGGGAGATTCGTGAAAACCCCTAGCAACCAAAGTGAAAACCCCTAGCAACTGGCCATAGGTAACCAGAGAGAGACCTAAGTCAACACTCAGCACGCCCTACGAGGAGAGTGCTACATAATTATATGAGGCAATGTGTGGTAATGCAAGATCAGCAGTCCAGTCATACATACAGTAGATAGGGTCTGGTGGGATGAGTCATCCCCATGCTTCTTGTGTGTCTTGGGTCACTTCAATGGAGAGATCTTATTGCCCAACTTCCCTAATTTCCTCCTGTCCACTATGAAGTTCTGAGTGTTCTCACCTTATGCTGGGGTATTTCCACTCCACTTGCTACATCCTGTACAAAAAAAAAAAAAAATCACACACACAACAGTTTTCTATGAAGTGTGGGATCCCCTTGCAATAAGGAGAGGTGTGCTAACCTATGGACTCAAATTCTCAAATCTTGTCACTGTAGCTCTTGAAAGATTAAAGACCCAGTGAGGACTGTATTCTGTCTTTCCTGGGCAAGTTGGAGAGTGATCTTGGTCTTACCTTCTCAAAAATGCAGAGGAAGCACGTACTGTTATTTTCACATAAATTAACTATGGCAAACAGATTCTAGGAAGCTGGTAATACGATGTTGACCAGGTGGTACAGGGTGCCCATCCTCTTGAATAAAATGTTTCCCTCCACATCACCAATGTGCCGGAGATGTCTGAAGGAACGTGGAACTCTACTTCATATGTTTTGGTAGTGCCCATTGATACGGCCCTTCTTGGAAAAGATGAAGAAGGTGGTGTTCCAGCTGACAGATGTCCACCTTGAGGCATTTTTATTATTTATTTTAGGTAATTATATAGCGCCGTCAATTTACGCAGCGCTTTACATATACAATGTACATTCACATCAGTCCCTACCCTCAAGGAGCTTACAATCTAAGGTCCCTAACTCACATACATACACATACTAGGGGCAATTTTAGACAGGATCTAATCAACCTACCTACCAGCATGTCTTTGGAGTGTGGGAGGAAACCGGAGTACCCGGAGTAAACCCACGCAGGCACAGGGAGAACATGCAAACTCCAGGCAGGTAGTGTCGTGGTCGGGAATCGAACCTGCGACCCTTTTGCTGCTAGGCGAAAGTGCTATCCACTACACCACTGTGCCACCCAGTGACTCCGGTACCTAAAAGTCACTATAAAAAATTATTCCTTGTACACCTAATTAAGGGGGACAGAGTATGCAAGGAAGGGCGACCGCACTCCAAATTTCAGAGAACAATGAGCTTTATTACATAAAATTTATACAGGACATCAAGATCTTATGATACACAAGGACAGCAGCTTGGCTGACGCATTTCACAAAAAGATTTGGGTTATGATTAAGCAAATCTTTTCGTGAAACATGTCAACCATGCTGCTGTCCTTCTGTATCATGAGATCTTGATGTCCTGTATGGATTTTATGTAATAAAGCTCATTGTTTTCTGAAGTTTGGAGTGCGGTTGCCCTTCCTTGCATACTCTGCCTGTTAAGCTCAGACTGCAGACTGAACTGGCACCTTGCCTTTCAGAGAAGGGATCACATCACCTGGAGCGGTGTTGCTCTTTCTTTACTACCTAATTAAGGCAGCCAGGGTTTGCATAAGTCAGAAATTGAGGTGTACAGAGCCCCTCTGGCTTTGACATTGATTCTCTGTTATTGAAGAGACTCAGACCATGGAGGAGGTCACTGCTGCTTTGATGCAGAAAACGGAACAGCTGCAGAAAACATGGTTTGACTGGAGCACCTTCCCATTCTCCCAGGTGTATCACACCTATCTGGGGCAATAAACCCTGGGCTGGGTTGGGTTGCTGCTGGCTCAGAACCTTCACTGGAGACATTTCACGGTGGGTTCCTCCACCCATTTTCCCTTTTTTTTTATCATCTTCTTTTACACCCCCCCACCTTCCCTGTCCATTACATATTTCATAGTACAGGGTGTCCTGAGATTTGGTAGTTTGTACTTTTTGTGCAGGCTAGGGGTTAACCCTACTGAATACTTCTCCACTTTTTGAAAATGTAAAAATGTTCTTGGGTCTGGTCCAGTCAAGGTAGTTGTGCTGTAGGAGACATTTGTCACAGATGACTCTTCGTGGTAATGTAAGACTGTGCTTAAGGTCTATTTGATATGGGTTTTGTACTACACCTTAATCCACTGATGCTTTTAGTATGTATGACTCCATATTTGTTCTGCATTATTGGAGCGATGCTGTTGTCTGCCTACAATTTCTTTGTTTTTTTTAGTATTGGCCTATTCTTGTTATCTTTGGTGATGCCCTTCTTTTGTATCGGAATGTAAACAGGTCTCTTCCAGTCCTGTGGCCATTGTTGAGTTTTCCAAATCGTTGGCATATTGAGTGCAGCACTTTAACAGCATCATCTTTTAGGATTTTAAATAGCTCAGCTGGGATACCATCACTTCCGCTAGCTTTGTTATTTGCAATGCTTTCTAAGGGCCACTTGACTTGACTCTCCAGTAGGGTTGTCCCGATACCGATACTAGTATCGGTGCCGATACTGAGCATTTGCCTGAGTACTTGTACTCGGGCAAAATGCTCCGATGCCTCATCCGATACTTGGGCAACCAGGGGACGATCAGTGCAGCGCTGGGGGGGATTTACAATCACTGATCTCCCGACTCCCTGTATATATTTCATTAAAGCAACTGACAGCCGCTTCTCCTCCCGCGGCTTTCAGCTGCTACAATGAAATGTATACAGGGAGTTGGGAGATCAGTGATTGTTAACTCCCTCTGCACCAATCACCCCCCTTGACTGTCCCTGTATCCTTCTCCAGTCCCCCTGTGTCCTCTGATCCCCCACATTGTTCCGATCCCCCTCTGTGTCCAACGATCCCCCTCTGATCGGTCCCTCTTCATGCTCCTCCAGTACCCCTGTCCTCGATCTGTCAGGATGGAGAGCAGAGGAAAGAGCCGGTAAATCTGTAATTAATCGGCTCTTTCCTTTTCTGAATGGACAGTCAGTGATCACTGACTGTCCATTCATAAATGTCACTGAGCATCGTAAACTGTGCTTACGATGCTTCAGTTTATGAATGGGGAGGAGCCGCTGTCTCCTCTCCATTCATCTTCAATGCAGCTGAGGCTTCTGAGAAAGGGACTGGGGAATCTCTATCCTCAGCCCCCTTCTCCCGGTCTCAAAAGAGAGATGTCAGGGGTATATCTCACCAAAGCCCCCCACCCCCTAACAGGGCTGATAAAAAAAATAAATAAAAGAATTGTAATAAAAAGGTTAAATTGTAAAAATCATAAAAAATAAAATAAAAAAACACACTGATATTGTCCACCCCCCCCCCAAAAAAAAGAAAGCATTGTAAAATAAATAAATAAGTAAATAAATTGTAAAAAATAATAAAATAAAATTGTAAAAAAAATAAATAAAATAAAATATTTGTGCCACTGTCACATGACATTAAAAAAAGTATCGGTAATCGGTATCGGCGAGTACTTGAAAAAAAATATCGGTACTTGTACTCGGTCTTAAAAAAGTGGTATCGGGACAACCCTACTCTCCAGGATATCTGGTTCAAGGTCAATGACTGCATCATAATGGTTATATGGGACATTCCGATCTTTATTGTATAGTTCTCCTGTGTATTTTTGCCATCTCTTCTGCTTCTGTCAGGTCCTTTCTATTTTTGTCTATTATCATGCCCATCTTGCGCAGAACTTTCCCTTGAGATCTCCAATTTTCTTGAAAAGCTCTCTAGTCTTTCCCATTCTGCTGTCTTCTTCTAATTCTTTGCATTGAATGTTTAAGATGGTATTTTTGTCTTTTCTTGCTATCCTCTGGAACTCTACATTCAGTTGGGTATATTTTCCCTTTCTCCATTGCATTTTGCCTTCCTTCTTTGTTCAGCTATTTGCATAGCCTCATCAGATAGCCACTTTGCTTACTTGCATTTCCTCTTCTTTGGGATGGTTTTCATTGCTGCGTCTTGTACGATGTTACACACTTCCATCTATAGTTCCTCAGGCACTCTGTCTATCAGATCTAATCACTTAAATCTGTTTGTCACCTCCACTAAGTATTCACTCATCTCACACGCTAGCAAGGTTATGCTAAAAATTCTACAAGCTAGGCTTCAGCAGCATGTAAACTGAGAGCTACCACAAGTACAAGCTGGACTTCGAAGAGGCAGAGGAAATAGAGATCAAATTGACAACATTTGTTGGATCATGGAGAAAGCAAGAGAGTTCCAGAAGAATGTCTACTTCTGCTTTATTGACTACAGTAAAGCATTAGATTGTGTGGATCACAACAAGATGTGGCAAATATTGAAAGAAGTGGAAATACAAGACCACCTCACCTGTCTTCTAAAAAAACCTGTATGCAAGTCAAGAAGCAACAGTTAAACCCGTTCACACATAGGCGGTCCGACTTGCGGGGCGACTCAGCGCTGAAGTAATATGAAGTAATTTGTTATACCTATTCAGTTCTATTTTGATTTACAGCAGCCATTTCAAACTAGTCAAAAGTTTGAATAGAAGTTCTCACACACATTTCTCACCAAATAAGCAAGTTTGAGCAAAACATGTTATTTCCCCGAAATGACGCTTATACATCTGCTAGCCAAGGTCCATTCTCGTCACATATTTTCACTATCATTTCTGTTATGGTCTTCATTGCATTGTAATGAGAAATGTTTCATCTTGTTATGTATTTCTGATTAGCAGAAAATAACTATATAAACTGAGAGAATAAAAGTACTAATCAGATCTTTTCTGAGCAACACCACTGCCTGTCTTGTGTCTGTTGAAATGAATTGATCTCCGGGCCCGCTGAGACGAGAACCAACCCAGGCAGGGCTATCAGTCTATCTGACCTATGAAAAGACAGGCGTAGTTGCGGCAGGATAGTCAAGACAACTGTCCGGTAAGTGTTAAAATTTTATTTTGCCTTACCGTGACCTGTGTTTACGACTATCCTTAGTTTAAAAGATCTGTGCGGGGTAGAGATAGACTTAAAGTGTTCTGGTAACACGGAAAAGACTCTGGGTGAGTCTAGGTTCTGAGAGACCAATACTAAGTCCTGAGTGGCTATTAGGTCCTGAGAGACCAATACTAAGGTCCTGAGAGACCAATACTAAGTCCTGAGTGGCTATTAGGTCCTGAGAGACCAATAAGGTGTTTTGGTAACACTGAAAATTTAAATGTGTACACATATATTGAAATAGACTGACGGGTTGAGTCCGATATCTCAGATCCTCTTTGCTTGTTTTTCTATCGCTTAGAGCAGGGGTGGCGAACACGCGGCTCTCGAGCCGCATGCGGCTCCCGGCCATAATGAATGCGGCTCTTTGCCTCTTATTATATTTTGTATATACTGTGGCTCTTTGCCAAGTTTCATGTTTCTCTCAGGGCGATCTCAGGCAGCTTGCATTGACTTCTATGATAGAAGTCTCCTCGCAAGCCGCCTTGAGATCGCCTCGAGCGCCGCTTCGCGCCGCATCGCGCCGCTTCGTGCCGATTCGCGCCGCTTCATCACTGCGTGGTGTGGCTCTCTGACTCTCACAGTTTAAAATTTTGGCTCTTTGTGTCTAACTTGTTCGCCACCCCTGGCTTAGAGCATAAGAAATTATGTTTAAAGTATAAGAATACAAATTGTAAATGTTGGGTAAGTGTCATGAATGTGTAAGTGGTGTTTTAGTCTGTGATCAGGGAAACAGTTACATATTTAGTAGCAAGTGTGCCGGGGGGATATCATTCAAAGATCGGGAAGGGTCCACTATTTGTTGAGGGAAAACCCAGAGTCCAGGTAGTAAGATTCAATTTACATGCACCAATAATTTTTCAAGAAGGATTAACAGTGAGAGGACTTCTAGAGACAGGGAAACTTTTTTCAATCTGTCCACAATTATTACAATATTTAGACCTTTCTGACATTCAATAATGGGGGAGAAGGAAAGTAAAACTATCCCCCCTTTGGAAATAGGCCAGACATGCAAGGACTTCGTAGCCCGTGTATGTAAAACTAATTACTATCTAGTTAACCCATGGGTGGACAATTTAGCAGGATGGACAGAAATAATGGGCAGTGTTGATCCTTTTCCCCGGGAGGGTGACAAAGACACTTTTCATATAGAGATGATCAAAGGTCTTTGTTTGGGTGATAGAGAGGCTTTTCCATGGTGCCAGGGTGACCCAGAATGGGATAAGAAATATATGAGAAAGGGAGGAGAGAACTGGCTTGATTATGCCCCATATTGGTATAAAAGAGACAATAAGAAACAGAAGAAAATTGTAATACATCCTAATAATAAAAACTCTCAGAAATTACATGAGTGTGAGTCGGAAATAAATAGACCCTCACACCCCCTCTCCAATCCATCTTCCCTTTATGCCCCGAAGCCTGCAAAACTCTCCCCAAGACTCACAAAGGAGGACATTGATTTTCCAGCTGCAAACCACACTGTTCAAACTCCCACTGCACCCCGTCCACCAGTCCCAGTCACCACACAGAGAACATCAGTACAGCATGCTGCCCCTACTGTACAGACCCCTTTAATTCAGGGTGAGGCCATGGGAGGAACTGGTCTAGGGACTACTGAAGCTGATGATTCTCATACTGAGGAACCCACCAGCTCAGGCTCCCTCTGTTGGTCAGATTCGCTGATGCAGCAGATTTGACTAACATCTTAAGTCCTTCACATACACGAGAAGGGACCCAATATGGTGCCGATTCATCCAATGCTACACACCAAAACCTTTAGTCATAGATGACATGGGAGAGAGTTCACTTATATGGCACAGAATACTTGATATGTTGTCAGAGAGGAAATATGGGATGAGCACTATGGCTGCCCATTTTGATCATAGAAGCTACAGTATGTGAAGTACGGGATTACAGTAAAGGGATATCAGAACAAGATAAGGAAGGTAAGACTTAATTTAAGCAGGGAAATATTAAAGAGAGTTAAAAGTGATATAATGATATGCATGTGTTGCATACAAATGGGAAAAATGTAAGTGATTTTAGAGATATAATTGTGTATGTTTGTTTGTGAATGCTGGCCTGGAACTTATAGTACTAGGTCATGAGTGGCCAGTGCAGCTGTGACCCCCTCCCAAAGAATGTCCTGGATGAGGCTTTAGTAGCAAGGACACAATGATATGACTGCACGTATATCATAACAAAATGTGCTGAGAGAACGAATCTAATGATAAACAATGGGATCACAATTATTTTGAATCTGTTTTCCAAACATGGTAAACGCATACAATAGGAAAGTGCACAAAGTATAGAATTAAATGAAATATCCTTTGATAGTGGAAATAGTATATTAAAAAAAAAAATATCCTCCTTTAAGGAAATATATCTTTGGATATATATTAGAATTAGGGTGTGGTATTGAGATTATCATTGGAGTATTAATTTCTGATATGTGAGAGTAATTAATAAAAATGTAAATATAACAAACCCATCACATCCAGTCCACCCATCCATGTTAGGATGGATGTCACCCGCAGCCAGCTGTTTTATAGTTTTTGATCTGACCAAGGGCTTTCTGTTCTGTCATATACAGATTGTTGGTACTATTGTTTTGTTTTTATTTTAGTACAGAGGTAACAGTATATGATAGGACAATGGTGAATGATCACTGGAGATGTCTATGTATGTTATGTATCGTTTTGAGTGGTGATTGTAATGAAGTGTAATACTTTAAAATACAACACTAATGATTGTTTTATACGTTTTTTGTTAATACAGAAGTTTTCAAGATCTGTATGGGAAGAGGTTGAAATAAAAAAAATCAATGGATTTGGTAATGTATAATCTTTGTGCAAAATGTTATGAACATACTATAAAGGTTATGGTGAATTATTAGTGATAATTTTTGATGGACGTCCTTTAATGAAAATCCACATGGTGATTAATTAATTAATGAGCTTATTTAATATGAATAGAAAAGAGTGCACTCGTATTAAACAACATGGCCATATGTTTTGTGTTTTGTGATTTATATGTGTTTATTGCTAACCAGTTGTTTATTTCTAGGAGGAAAATGTAATGACTGTTCACTAAGATCTTTCATTTTGTTTAGTTTCTAGATAGTGCAGAAAAGAGTGAAGCATCAATCCACCTGTTTGATATGGTTTGATGTCCGAGAACTAAAAATGAAGATTACAGCACACATTGACAGCTTGCATCACCATACTTGTTAACATTTAGTTTATTTATGTAAACATTAATATCAAAACCACAAAGAAGGGTGGGATTGTAGTGCAATCCACCAAGGTCCCAATAATTTCCTTCCTAACACTGATTGTGACACCCACAGCCCACCTCCAGGTAGGACAGAGTATGGGCAGGAAAATTCTTTTGATGTTGGCCCCATTTTCCTGCACCCCCTACAAGGCCACTCTTAAGGCATGGATAAAACCTGTGTACCATAAACAGTATCCTTTAAGCAAAATAAAAGGAGTAAGGTATTGCTCCAGTGGTAGCTAAAGATTTGTACAGGATCAGTGAGCCATAGATTAACTTGTGGTCCCCATTGCCCCAATAGTGCCAGATGTGCCATCACTCCTGTCCTCCATTCCATCCGATGCAGAGTGTTTTACAGTGATTAATATGGTAAATGTTTTTTTTTCGTCCCTGTGGATAAGGAGACACAGCCAATATTTGCCTTGTGTTTAAAGACTTGCCAATTTATCTGGTGTAGAATGCCCCAGGGCCATGTGGACTCACTTGTAGTCTACTCGATTGTGCTCCAGGCCACACTGAGGTCCTGGACTTCCCGTCATGGTTCAGTCCTACTTCAAATCAGGCAGCCGGACAGGAGGACAGTGTGGATCTCATAAACTGTGTATTTGAAAAAAGTGATAATAAAGTGTTTAGAAAAAATTGCAGTGGTGCCAGGAAACTGTTGTGTACCTTGGTTTTGTCCTCACAAAAGGAGAAAGGAAAGTCAGTCACAAGAGGGCTGCGGCTCTCATGGGTCTGCCCCGCCCATTGACCAAGAAGGACATGCTTACCTTCCTTGGCATAATTGGTTACTGCCGCCAATGAATACATGACTGTTCCTACTATGACAACCTCCTGAGACATGCCACAGGTTCTGATATGCCAGATTGTGTAAAAAGGAAATGTGTAATGTTTTTATGTATTTGAAAAATGCTATGGTAACGGCCCCTAGTCTAGGCCTGCCTGATTCCGGGGACAACTGTAAAACGATGGCGGGAGTCCTAGCTCGGGAACATGGAGGCCAGCTCCGCCCTGTTGTTTTTTTCCTCAAAGATGGTTCTAGTACAGGTTCAAGGCATGCCTGCGTGTCTCAGAGCTTTAGCATCCTGTGTGATGGTGGTGGAGATGGCTGCATCATTCACTCTGGGACAGGATACCACTTTAGTGGTTATAAGGTTATACTGCTCTCCAACCCTAAGCTAAAGATAAAATATGCTTCTCCTACCTCAGGCCCAGCCCCAATCCTCAATGTTTAAAAGGAGAACAAGATGAGATTGTTCCACAACATGATTGTTTGGATCTCATCCATCAGGACACGTCCCCAAGATGTAGCATGTCTTCTGTGGCCCTTCCAGACACACAGAGTGTGTTTGTGGATGGCTCTTGTTCAAGGCCCAATGGCAACACATATCATGCAGGATATGCTGTTGTACAATTACCAGACAAAATTCTAGAGGCAAAATCAATTCTTCACCAGTCAGCCCAGGCTGCAGAACTGATAGCCCTCACAAGAGCTTGCCAGCTCTTTGAAGGACAAGATGTGCATATTTTAAATAATAAAAGCTATACAGCTACAAAGGTCCATTGCCATTTTTTATTACAGGACACACACAGGTCAGCAAACTGATATAGCCAAAGGAAATTCCCTAGCAGATAGAGCATTGAAGGAAGCCGCATCCACTCAAAATGCAACCACCCAAATGCCTTTGCTTATGTCAGAAATGCTATTTTAAACCAGATATTGTAAGATTTGCAGACATATGCCACGAACATAGATTTGAACAACGCAGGCGTGCGGATGAGCCCTAATTCTGGACTTATCTACCAAGAGGGGAGACCATGCATTCCAGGCCTCCCTCCCTTGTCAAGGGCATATGTCTCCAGATGCATCATATGTATCGAAAAAAAAGGCAAAACATGAACACCTTATATACCCAACAACACCGTTCACTCACCTACAGATAGACTTTACACATATGCCAAAGGTGGGTAAGAGATAGGAGTACCTTTTGGTGATCGTGGATATGCTTTCACGATGACCTGAGGTATTTTTAACCACAGGAGTAGATGCCAAAGCAGTTGTAAAAAAATCTTACATAGGAGATTATTCCCAGGTGGGGATGTCTGCTCTAAATTAACTCAGACAATGGCCCTGCGTTTATGGCCAAGGTCTGCCAAGACCTGGTAAGGACTCCTAGAATTGACTGTAAGTTTCACATACCACATCACCCCCAAAGTTCAGGTATAGTGAAATAGGATGGTAGAAAGAGGGGACCTAGATCTAATCCAGGAGGAATACGTGAGAAAACTTATTGAAACTTTGGACAAAGTAGAAAGAAACATTGCTCACACCTCTCCTTGTTCTTCATAGGTACCAACGCACCCTTTCCAGGTCGGGGACCAGGTCGTGAACCAGACAGCGCCCAAAGGATGAAAGCCACAGGAACCCCCATTTGGACCAGCTACAAGAGTGGTGGCCATCACCAGGACAGCTATCCTTACAGAGGAATCCCCTAACCGGATCCATGCTGGTCGTGTGAAAAGGGTGAACCAAGCACCCAAAAAAGAGAGTGAAACAGGTGGAAAAGTCTCTGGAAAAGATGACCTCGCTTATCTCACCACAGACTTTTGGGGAGGCCTTGTGCCTTCTAATGGTGCTCCTCCTCTTGATCTTCCTTCCGGTTTGGATAGTAACTAACTGTATATATCACCCTGTGGACTTTGGCCTCATAAGGCCAATATCTGGAGAAAGCCCTAAGACTGTCGCTGTAATGAACAAATGCTACAATTAAGAGAGACACTGATGATGAGCCCTCAGATGTGTTCCATGGAAAAATGCTTTTACTAAAATTTAAGTACACTTATGCACAAAGGTTTGAAAAATGCCCAACATTATTGCCCAACATAGAAAGGAAGTAGATAAACTACAGCAAACAGCTAGAGATGTCGCCAAGAACTGGAGCCCCTTTATTGAAGGAGGTTTTGGTTTCGGAGGAATCTTTTCCTGGTTAAAAGATATTGTACTCACAGTCATAATGATCTTGATCCTTGCCCTGATACTTTACTTATGCTTTAAATGCTGCATGTTTATAATGGAGAAGGCTAGCAGATCCAAGGATGTATTGCCGTATGTAATGTACATGGAAAATTATGAGATAGCCAAAAAGAAATCATGTGCATGATTTAAGAGGGGAAGTGAAGTAATATGAAGTAATTTGCTATACCTATTCAGTTCCATTTTGATTTACAGCAGCCATTTTAAACTAGTCAAAAGTTTGAATAGAAGTTCTCACACACATTTCTTACCAGATAAGCAAGTTTGAGCAAAACATGTTATTTCCCCAAAATGACGCTTATACATCTGCTAGCCAAGGTCCATTCTCGTCACATATTTTCACTATCATTTCTGTTATGGTCTTCATTGCATTGTTATGAGAAATGTTTCATCTTGTTATGTATTTCTGATTAGCAGAAAATAACTATATAAACTGAGAGAATAAAAGTACTAATCAGATCTTTTCTGAGCAACACCACTGCCTGTCTTGTGTTTGTTGAAATTAATTGATCTCCGGGCCCGCTGAGACGAGAACCAACCCAGGCAGGGCTATCAGTGTATCTGACCTATGAAAAGGATACCCCAACAAGCGCGACCCCGCATGGCGCGACTTCAGCGCAGCTTGCAAACTACTTTGGTAATAGAAGTAAATGCAAGTGGCCCCAAAAGTAGTACAGGAACCTTTTTCTAAGTCGGAGCGACTTGAGTCGCTCCTATTGGAACGGTTCCATTGCAATACATGGGGGCGACGTAGCCATGAAATTAAAGCGGAGTTCCACCCATGTAAAAGTCAGCAGCTTCAAAAAGTGTAGCTGCTGACTTTTAACAATCGGACACTCACCTGTCCATCGCTCCAGCGATGCGGTCGCCCGAGGGCTCGCTCTTTGCCCCCTCCCCTCGGCGGCACTGCCATCATAAGTGTGGGTACTCGGCTTTGGCTTCAAAGCCGGGCATGCACTGCACATGTGCGAGTCGCGATGCGCCTTGAGACTGGCCGACGTATCTTCTGGGACCTGTGACGTGTCCCAGAAGATCCCCGAGAGGGAGAGGGGAAGGTGGACTTCCTTCCTGCAGCCGCGGCTCCAGGGGAGGGAGTGGACCTGGGACCCTGTGAAAACAGGGTCCCTGGTCACCCCCCAAAAAAAGGCATGCCAATTGTAGCATGTCGGGGGGTCATCTTCCCTTAAAGTGGAAGTTCCACTTTTGGGTGGAACTCCGCTTTAAGAGACACTTGCTTCTTGGGAGGAAAGCAATGGCAAACCTAGACAACATTATAAAAACCAAAGACGTCACCCTATCGACAAAGTGCCGTATAGTCAAAGCTATGGTATTCCCAATAGTAACCTTTGGCTGTGAAAGTTGGACCATAAAGAAGGCTGGACGCCGCAGAATTGATGCTTTTGAACTATGGAGTTGGAGAAGACTCTTGAAAGTCCCTTGGATGGCAAGAAGATCAAACCAGTCAATCCTGAAGAAAATCAACCCTGAATATTCACTGGAAGGACAGATCCTGAATCTGAAACTCGAATAATTTGGGCACCTAATGTGAAGAGAGGACTCATTGGAAAAGACCCTGATGCTGGGAAACATGGAAGGAAAAAGGAGAAGAGGACAACAGAGAACAAGATGGATAGATAGCATCATCGAAACAACGAACATGAAGTTAAGCAAGCTCTGGGAGGCAGTGGAGGACAGAAAAGCCTGTCGCGTTATGGTCCATGACGTCACAAAGAGTCGAACATGACTAAACACACACACATTCCTGTATTGTACAACTCCATGGTTGGGCTCATTAAAAAATGTAATTAAAAAAAAACAACACATGGGGGTTAATTTACTAAAGGCATATAGACTGAGCTCTTTGCAAAGTACAGTTGCACTCTGCAAGAGCAGTTGCTCCAGAGCTTAGTAAATGAGCAGAAGCTGACTTCCATCATCCAATCATGTGCAAGCAAAAATGCTGTTTTTTTATTTTCCTTGCAAGTAATTGTGTATTCTTTGCAAAGTGAAACTTTACCTCATTTACCAAGTTCTGGAGCAACTGCAGCCTATTTGCCTTTAGTAAATCAAGCCCTCTGATTTACTCACCAGTGTCAACAAAAAAAATGAAGGGACAAACTTAGGTGGACCAACCCTTTAAAATTTGCTGTGGGTTGTAATCCAAAACAGCAATAGCCACATTCAGTGGAGGATTTGGCTTTATGTATAGGAATGTGCTTTTTCTTTTACCAGGTCAGCAATCACACAAGGACATCAAAAGGCAGCTGGTAGAGAGTAAACATTGGTTATACTGAGCACTATTAGTTACACCTAGAGTGTCTGCGTTAAATAGGCATGGATCGCGAAAACAGGAGGGACCTGGCAAAAAAATGAACTCGTTAGCCAATGAGGTCTTGTTTACATGGCCTGCCATATACAGTAGAAAGTATTAATTAAGACTAATGATGTTATACAGAGCGAGGAAAATCATCACAGTGACCGGAGTTCATCGGTTTACGGGCCTGCTCTGGAAGAGTCAATAACAACCAATATCTAATCATCTCTCTGAGCCTGACATAAATTCTGATGTACCAGACTAATCTCTATCTAGATAAATCTATATAAGAACAGGTTTACAAATAAATCCATTGCCAAGAAACAAAACAACCACGTATGAACATCATTGCATCCAGGATCTCAAACCATAAAGTGTCTAGAGTGGTTTCATGTTTATTGCTGGGAAAAATCCTTTGCAGCGAATTACACTGTCATAGATGTAGCCCAGCATACAAGTTAATGGGCCGTACTGTGGAAACTCCAAGCTGTCACATTCTTTTCTTGGCACTAGCAATGGTAACAGCTTAATAACTACAAAAACATATGCAAACCCATCTGTAATCAGAACAGACAGAACCATTTTGAACACTATTATCAGGGTTGAGGGTGTTATATCGGGATTTGGCAATTTTCACCCACAGCAGAAAAGAGGAAGAGCCCTGGAAAGCTGCACGTTGATCTGATCACTGCTTACACAATGCCAATGACACTCTTCCTAACCCTGAATGACAACCCTGGAGCCTAACTATTGGCTGTTCAGGTACTATGTGCTGCTCTACCATAAACAGAAGAACCAAATATTCCAAATCAGTCTGGCAGGCGAACAGAGCAACTGGTGAGTAAAATTGATTGCAAAGCTTGATTTTTTTTTAGTTTAAACACCAAACACCTCATACTTACCTGCTCTGTGCAATAGTTTTGCACACAGCAGCCGTATCCTCCTCTTCTCAAGTCCCCTGCCAACGCTTCTGGCTCCTCCCCTCCTGCGAGTGCCCACATAAGAAACTGTTTGCCATGGGGACACTCGTGCGTGGTCGATCCTGAGCCAGGTTGTTTGCACCTATTCAGAAACACAGACCGGCCCCCCTGCTCTCTGGTTACAGGTTTTGATTGAGCCTGTGAGAGCCAGGAGAGGGGAGAAGATGCAGACATGCACAGCACATGACCAAGATGGGGTTCAGGTGAGTATTTGGGGGGCTAGGGGGGAAGCCGCTATTAAAAGTTTTTTTTTTTTTTACCTTAATGCAAAGAATGCATTAAGGTGAAAAACCTTTTACCTTTAAAATCACTTGAATGCTTTGTGAGAAATAGCAGCAGGCGCAGGCAACTAAGTACACCTGTTATATAACTCACAGACTCACTTTAAATCACTTGCTGGCCGCAAAATGTATATATACGTTGCTGTTTGAAAGTAGTTTACCAGGATTATGGCTGAAGATATCAGCCATAACCCTGGTATAGTTTTTTTTACATCCGGCGGCTGGCTTTCTCATGAAAGCGTTCCGAGCAGCGCTGGAACCTTTTCAGCAGCGTCGGGAGGGGACCACCCCCCCCCCCCGCTCGCTGGTGTTTCTTGGGCTTACCGTTTCCGACAGCTCACCTGAGAAACGATCAGACCGTACCGCCAGTTGTACACACAGGCGCTCAAAGAGTAGATCCGCTTTGATGGTCTCTATGGCCTTGAAGGACCGGTGCAACTATATGGCATCACTTCCAGTCCAGGCTGGAAGCAAACGTTATTTTTTTTAAACCACTTGCCGACCAGCCGCCGCCATTTGACGGCAGCAGGTTGGTTCTATTGTGCAAATCGCCGTAGCTGTACAGTGGCGCTTTAAGAGACTGTAGGGGCATACACGTGCCAGCGGAGGCACGCAAACCCGCTGCGCGTATCTGGAGCCGATGCGCGTGCCTGGCGGGCGCGAAGTCCGCCGGATACCCACGATCGCTCCTCACAGTGCCAGAACGGGGATCTGTGATGTAAACAAACAGATCTCCGTTCTGACAGGGAAGTGGAGAGAGATCTGCTGTTCCCAGTGATAGGGAGCAGCTTTATCTCTCCACCCCCAGTCACTACACTCCCCCCACAGTTAGAAACACTTACCTAGGGAACACTTAACCTCTTGATCGCCACCTAGTGTTAACCCCTTCACTGCCAGTGGCATTTACACAGTAATCAGTGGCTATTTTTAGCTCTGATCGCTGTATAAATATCAGTGGTCCACAAGAAAGTGTCAAAAGTGTCCGATCTGTCCGCCGCAATATCACAGTCGCGATAAAAATCACAAATCACTGACATTACTAAAAAAAAAAAAAAGAAGAAGAAGAATAAAAATGCCATAAATCTATTCCCATAGTTTGTAAACATAACTTTTGTGCAACCCAATCAATATACGCCTATTGCGATTTTTTTTTTTACCAAAAATATGAAGAATACATATCGGCCTAAACTGAGGAATTCATTTTTTTTTTTATATTTTATTTTAGGATATGTATTACAGCAAAAAGTAAAAAATAGTTTTTTATTTTTCAAAATTGTCGCTCTTTGTTTATAGCGCAAAAAATAAAAACCGTAGAGCTGATCAAATACCACCAAAAAAAAAGCTATATTTGTGGGGGAAAAAAGAAAGCCAATTTTGTTTGGGTACAAGGTCACATGACCGCGCAATTGTCAGTTAAAATGACGCAGTGCCGTATCGCAAAAAGTGCTCTGGTCAGGAAGGGGGTAAACCCTTCCGGGGCTGAAGTGGTTAAAGCAAAAGAAAAAAAAAATGTTTTTAACTTTTGCTTTTAGGGTAAAGAAGAGATTTGGGGACTTTTTGACCCTAGCACTCTCCATAAAGAGTACTGTACCTGTCATCCTATTACAAGGGATGTTTATATTTCTTGTAATAAAAATAAAAGTAATTAAAAAAAAAAATTAAAGTGACAATGTAAAACTAAAAAGTAAAATAAGAAAAAAAAGCGTCCCCATTCCTCTGTGCTCGTGCGCAGAAGCAATCACATCCGTAAGTCGCACACACATATGTAAATGGTATTCGCACCACACATATTGAGGCAACATTAGAGCGAGACCAATATTTCTAGGGCTAGACCTCTTCTGTAACTGTAAACAGGTAACCTGTACAGGTGTTTAACCACTTAAGGACCGGAAGGATTTCCAGCTTTAGGACCGGAGCCCTTTATGCGATTTGGCGCTGCGTCGCTTTAACTGACAATTGCGCGGTCGTACGACGTTGTACCCAAACGAAATTTGCGTCCTTTTTTTCCCACAAATAGAGCTTTCTTTTGGTGGTATTTGATCCCCTCTGCGTCATTTCTGATCGCCGCTATAAACAAAAGAAGAGCGACAATTTTGCAAAAAAACCCCAAATTTCTTACTTTTTCCTAAAATACAAATCCAAAAAAAATATATAAAAAAACATTTTTTTCACCGTTTTTGGGCGATTTATATTCTTCCTCATATTTGCGATAAAAAAAAATCGCAATCGGCGTTTATTGATTGGTTTGCGCAAAAGTGGTCGCGTTTACGGATGATGAGAATTCATTTTTGGGGTTTTTAATTTTTTTTATTTTTTACTAAAAATGGCGGCGATCTGCGATTTTTTGCGGTACTGCAATATTTCAGCGGACATGGCGGACCATTTTGACACTTTTTTGGGACCATTGGCATTTATACAGCAATCAGTGCTATAAAAATGCACTGATTACTGTGTAAATGCCATTGGCAGTGAAGGGGTTAACCTGCAGGGGGCGCGCTAAGGGTTAACTGTGTTCCCTGGGCGTGTTCTTACTGTAGGGGGACTTGCCTAGCTGGGGAAAGGAAGTGGTCACAGCCTTCATGTACGAGAAGGCTGTGATCACTTCCCTTCCCCCTCACACAGAGCGGAGGTCCGTGTTTACTTACACGGACCTGCGCTCATTCGCTCCGGGGGGGGCATCGCGGGTGGACGGCGGCAATCGAAGCCGCCGCACCCGCTCCCTGGCCCCCCCCCCGAACACAGTGAGCGCGCGCGCCTCCGGCGGCGCGCGCGCGCTCACAATGGCTCTGTATCGCGCCCGCCGTCGTATGACGGCGATTTGCGTTACAGAGCCATTCTGTCGCCGTCAATTGCCGACCAGCGGTCGGCAAGCGGTTAAAGCATTGCTGTACGAGCGTGCGCAATTTTAAAGCGTGACAGGTTAGGTATCTATTTACTCAAGAAAACAGCTTTTACATTTCACAAAAAAATTGGGGTAAATATTGTTTTTTTAATTCAGTAAAGTGTATTTCTCTTACGTTCACTGACAGACGCAGCCCTTCATTTGACAAGTGTGTTTATGCACATCCTACCAGGAGTAGACTAGGCAAATAGAAAGAAAGCAAGCTGACCCCTCCCAGGGGGCCGTCCTCACTCTAGCATATAGCCCCCCTGCTGTGCATAGCATATCAGTTTTATTATGCCTAGTGCAAGGAGTTAGACCTGGCTCCCTTATGGGATCTGTGGTTCCCCTTTTTTTGCTACCGCTTTTTGTTTTTCTCAAGCTATCTGATGAAGACTGCTATCAAGAAGCCGGCTGGGTCATAGAGGATATCCAGAATCCTAAACTTTCCCCAGCGCGGCCGACCGATGCGAGCTACCCTTAGCTTTGGCAGGGTCCGCCGCATCGTGCCCGTTCCATGCGGGTGGCCAGTGGGTGATCCCCACTTGCCCCCAGTGACCGGACCTTGTTCCCGTCCAGGGGCCTGTGGCCTGCAGCATGCCTCTCCGGCAGTGGGAGGAAGGTCTGCAACTGGGTGGCTACCCGCTACGCCCGTCGGACTGGTGAGTGACCCCCTCTCTCCCCCTTGGGGGCGCGGAGGGGGGGGCTGTTAGCGGTTTGGGCCGGCCGGTGGGGGGTCTTTTTCTAGGCTCAGGTCTCCTCTGGGTGTCTTCGCCACCCTCCCACACCTCCTCCCCCCCTCCCCCGCACCGCACCCCGCGCTTTAGAAGCCGCCATCCTTTTTGCCGTAGCCGTGGCCATTTTGTTGGTGTTTTGGCCTCTAGTGTCGAATGGCGGCCATTTTGCTGTAGTCGCGGCCTGTATACAGGCTTGGGCCTCTTGTGACCGCTCGGCGGCCATGTTGGATGTGCCTGGGAGGAAACAACGTGCGTTTTAGCCGGCGCTTCCTCTTTCACCCTGGGACAGCGTGGATGGCACAGGCGGCGCAGGCTCTCTGACTGGCGGTCACTAGCACTCCTACTGGGACGCAGCGCTTTGAGGGGCAACGAACAGCTAGTATAGCTGGGCTCTCCCTGGGGTGCTGGTAGCGGTGGTTGCAGTCCTCCTGGGTTTCCCCCCTGGTTGATCTGTGGGGCAGCGGTAGGGCTGCTTTGTGGGGGTATCAGGGCTTTTCTGCCTGTCAGTGTACAGGGGCTCAATGGTAGCTGAACCTGCGGGTCCTTCCAAGGAGGAGCCAGCGGAAGCACAACCTGCGTTAGGGACTCTGGTGTCCCTGGAACAGTTAAGATCAGTATTTGGGGTGTTTTTTCCCTGGGAGGTGCCGAGCCGGGCTAAGGGGGCCCCTAAAAAATGTCCACCCCCTCCACCTTCATCGGGGGAAGAGTCTGAGCCGGAAGTGGCCTCAGTGGTCACGGGAACCCCCGTGGAGCTCTCAGAGGGTGAGCGGGGGCTCTCGGACGGCGAGGAAGACCAGGGGGCCTCGGTTGGTGACCGCACTGATCGCTGATATTCATGCGTCTTTGCGACTGGACCAAACAGGGGAGTCACAGGAGACTGCATACGTTTGTGGGTCGGCTAGGCCACCCAGGTCCCCTAGGGCTTACCCTTATGATCAATTTTTTGACCATTTGGTCTATAAGGAATGGCAGCGTCCGCAGAATTTCTTCGTCCTGCCCAAATGCTTCACTATATGCTACCCGTTTGAGGATAGTTTTGTGAAGAAGTGGGCATCCCCCGTAGTGGACCCACCGGTGGCTCGCCTGAATAAGGCAACGACCATTTCCTTGGAGGGGTCCCCCTCCTTTAAGAATCCGGCCAACAGGCGGACGGAGGCAGTGTCCAAAGCACTTTTCTTGTTGGCAGGATCAGCCATGAAACCGGCTCTGGCATGAGCTATGGTGGCGCAATCTCTTACCGAGTGTGCCACTGAGTTGCACGACTTGAGCTGCGGGAGGCCGCTTGAGGCGTCGCAGCGAGCAGACCATCTGCTAGAGGGTCTTCGGTACCTGTGTGATGCAGCTCTGGACTTGCTTCCCATGTTGTCTAAGATGTCTGTTTTCGCAGTCATTATCAGACAGGTGCTTTGGTTACGCTCTTGGTCGGGTGACCATGCGTCTAAGAAGGGCCTCACGGATCTCCCCTTTCTGGGCGGTCGGCTCTTTGGGCCGCAGTTGGATGAAATCATTAAGGATTTCACTGGGGGGAAGAGTACTTTTCTCCCGGAGCCCAGGCGGCGGGAGTTCCGCCGTAAGCAGGGCCGGCTCCTCGGGTGTTCACCAAGCTGGTAGCTCCGGCGCTGGCGTTATTGAGGCAGAGAGGCATCGCGGTGGTAGCCTACCTCGACAACTTACTCCTGCGAGCGGAGTCTGCCGCGGCTCTGGAGGAGAACGTGGCTATCACCATGGCCTTGTTGAAAGACTTCGGCTGGCTGATCAATTTGCAGAAGCTGACATTGACTCCGTCCTGTCGCCTGGAATATCTGGGTCTGATTCTGGACACAGAGGAGGCGAAGGTGTTCGTACCTCCGGCCAAGTTACTGACACTGCAAGCAGCGGTGCGAACCCTGCTGTCACGCCGGTGGTCCTTCTTACGGTTCTGTATGCGGGTGTTGGGGCACATGGTCTCGGCCTTCGGGGCGGTACCTTACGCCCAGAGTAACACTCGACTCCTGCAGCGAGCGATTCTGTCACGGTGGGACAAGTCTCCGCTGTCCCTGGACCAGCTGATCAGACCGGATCATCAGACCAGAGGATCGTTGACCTGGTGGCTTCGGGCCCTGGCTCTCACGCTGGGGAAGTCCTTCCTCCCCCTGAACAGGGGGGGCCCTGTCTGCTCAGGGCCGTTGGTCGGCGCAGGAATCCCGCCTTCCAATAAATGTGCTGGAGCTGAGGGCAATCAGGCTCTGCCTCTCCCACTGGACGGTAAAGGCTGTGCGGCCTCCCGGTTCGGGTTCAGTTGGACAATGCCACGGCTGAGGCATACGTGAACCATCAGGGCGGAAAGAGGAGCTCGGCAGTGGCTGTGGAAGCGGCTCTCATTCTGCGATGGGCAGAACTTCACATGTCGGCAATCTCCGCCCTTTACATTCCAGGCGTAGAAAATTGGCAGGCGGACTTTCTCAGTCGCCAGACACTGGATCAGGGGGATTGGTCCCTACATCCAGAGGTGTTCCGCCAGATTTGCCACAAGTGGGGCATGCCAGATGTGGACCTCATGGCGTCCAGGTTCAATCACAAGGTGCAGACCTTTGTGTGCAGCACAAGGGACCCATTGGCGGCCGCCACGGACGCATTGGTAGCGCCTTGGGGTCAGTATCGGCTCCTGTACGCCTTCCCTCCCATCAAGCTTCTACCACGGCTACTGCGCAGGGTAGAAGCGGAGGGAATCCCGACAATCCTGGTAGCTCCGGTTTGGCCTCGGCGCCCTTTGTACGCCGACGTGATGCAGATGGTGACAGATGTTCCCTGGCGTCTGCCGCTGCGAGAAGATTTGCTGTCACAGGGACCCATCCTGCACCCTGCTTTACCCTCGCTGGTTTTGACGGCTTGACTATTGAGTCCCAGGTGCTGAGGGATAGGGGTGTCTCTGACTCCGTGATCCCTACCATGCTTAAGGCGCGCAAGTGTACTTCGCGCAAGATTTATCATCGCACCTGGAAGGCCTATATTGCCTGGTGCGAGGCGGGAGGTTGCGCTCTTACGTTGTGTCCCGGGTGCTGGTTTTTTTGCAGCAGGGCCTGGATAACAAGTTGGCATTGAGTACTCTCAAGGGTCAGATTTCGGCTCTGGCAATTCTCTTTCAATGGCCTTTGGCGTCACATTCGTTGATACGTACATTTGTACAGGGTGTACGCCATGTGGCTCCTCAGATACGGTCGCCTTTGGCGCCGTGGGATTTGAATTTGGTACTTTCTGTACTGCAGAAACCGCCATATGAGAAAATCAGGGATATTCCCCTAGAATTGCTGTCGCAAAAAGTGGCTTTCTTGGTGGCCATTACATCCGCTAGGCGGGTGTCTGAGTTGGCAGCGTTGTCCTGTAAGTCTCCTTACTTGGTCCTTCATAAGGACAAGGTGGTCTTGCGACCTTCCCTTTCGTTTCTACCGAAGGTGGTCTCCTCTTTTCACATTAATGAGGATATTGTTCTCCCTTCATTATGTCCGCACCCGTCGCATCCCAAGGAATTTGAGTTACATTCTTTGGATGTCATGAGGTCTTTGCGGGTGTACTTGGCGGCTACAGCTTCTTTTCGGAAGTCTGATGCGTTGTTTGTGCTGACGGATGGTCCGCGCAAAGGATTGGCGGCCTCGTCGGCTACTGTTTCCCGTTGGATCAGACAGACCGTGACCCATGCGTATACTGTTCGGGGCAAGGTACCCCCTTATCCGGTCACGGCTCATTCCACCAGGGCAGTTAGCACTTCCTGGGCTTTCAGACACCAGGCTTCGGAGTCACAAGTGTGCAAGGCGGCCACTTGGGCCTCAATGCACACGTTTACTAAGTTTTACAAAGTGGATATTTCAGCATCCGCGGATGCTGCCTTTGGCCGCAAAGTTTTGCAGGCGGCGGTGTAGGCACGGCTGGCGCCTCCTGAGAGGGCTCTGTTGGGTATAGTTGTTGTTGTTTACCCGCCCCTCTTGACTGACACAGCTTTGGGACATCCCCACTTGTCAAATGAAGGGCTGCGTCTGTCAGTGAACGTAAGAGAAAAAGGGATTTTATTAAAATCCTTTTCTCTGAGTTCACTGACAGACACAGCACCCACCCCTCTGTGTTGCGTTTGTACAGCTTGTTACGAATTGATATGCTATACAGAGCAGGGGGGTTATATGCTAGAGTGAGGATGGCCCCCTGGGAGGGGTCAGCTTGCTTTCTTTCTATTTGCCTAGTCTACTCCTGGTAGGATGTGCATAAACCCACTTGTCAAATGAAGGGCTGCATCTGTCAGTGAACTCAGAGAAAAGGATTTTACAGTAAGTTTTAATAAAATCCCTTTTTTTCCAAAAACATTGAGTTTGCAAATACCATGTGACATAGAAAAACTGCAACACTTGCCATTTTATTTCCTAAGGCAGTGATGGCAAACCTTGGCATCCCAGATGTTTTGGAAGTACATTTCCCATGATGCTTAACTACATGAGCATCATGGGAAATGTAGTTCCAAAACATCGGGGTTGCCAAGGGTATCTGCAAAAAAAGTATAATGTTTAAGGGTTACAAGTAATTTTCTAACATAAAGTAGTCATTTAAACATGTAAACAAAAAGTGCCAGAAAAAGCCTGGTCTTCAAGTGGTTAGAGATACACAGGTTCCTCCCCTGTACTAAAATAGCTTAGTCTGATTTCAATGCACACGGTTAGCTTCTCACAGTGTGAATTAGAAGCTGCAGCATTTTGGTAAAGCCCACCTTATTTCCTAGCTTGTGGATTTCGAACATCATCTAGCACTTTGCTCCCCTGTCTTACTCTCTCTAGCCTTACTGTCCCTGATTTATTTAATCAAGGAGACTCAGCATTACATGTGAGTGTTTTTAAAGGTGGTCTACCACTGCATGCATCAGGACAGAGGGCTCTTGAGAGAAGTATTGAGACTGGGTGCTGTGATGCTTTCAGGAAGCTATCTGCAACCTGTATTGCATAGAAGAGCAGAGAGACCCAGTGTTGGCTAAAATAAGGTATGCAATGAAAATGAAAATGTTTTATTTAAACATCTAATTAGCAAGTTGATGAGGGGGGAGGGAGGAACCAGGGAAGACAAAATATAGGCAGATTATACTCAGCGGCGGCTGGTGTATACAGGGCGCTTGGGCACCGCCTCCCCGCCGCTGACAAGTAAAAAAAAAAAAAAAGTCAGCTCGGCCCCCTACAGGAGGTCCTGGTATATTGAATTTTTTTTTTTCCTCGGCTCCTTGCTGTCTGCTGACAGCAAGTAGTGAGCTGATTGGTCAGTCATAAAAGACTATGTGTGTGTGCTGAACAGGCGCACACACATATTCTGATTGGCTGCCTGAGCTAGTGACTGACTGGCACTGGATGCTGTGGGCGGGGGCGGGTCTGTGGCTGTGACATGCTGGCTGTGTGATTACTCGCGCAGGAGCAGCACTCCGCCGGGATTCGGTCCCAACTCCCACGCCGCTCACCATCCCCTCCAGGCTCCAGCATGCTCTCCGCAAGCCAATCTCTGCACACATCAGCCTGCCTATCAGATGGGGTAAGTGCGGGACATGTCCCGACTTTGGGGGGGGGAGTGAGTCTGGTGACTGTATACCCTATCTGGGACCCTATATACCCCTATCTGGTGACTGTATACCCTATCTGGGACCCTGTATACCCCTATCTGGTGACTGTATATCCTATCTGGGACCCTGTATACCCCTATCTGATTAGACGGTTTTCTACAGGATCTTTAGTATTCATTTGAAAATCTTTTAATCCTGTGGTATTTCATTACATGTTTTAGGAAGAGTTAATACATTTTGGGTTACTTTACTTCAATATACCCTATTTGGGGCTCTGTATACCCTATCTGGTGACTGTATACCCTATCTGGGGCTCTGTATACCCTTCTTGGGACCCTGTATACCCTATCTGGGACCCTGTATGCCCTATCTGGGACCCTGTATGCCCTATCTGGGACCCTGTATACCCTATCTGGGACCCTGTATACCCTATCTGGGACCCTGTATACCCTATCTGGGACTCTGTAAACCCTATCTGGTGACTGTATACCCTATCTGGGACCCTGTATACCCTATCTGGGACTCTATATTCCCTATCTGGGACCCTGTATACCCTATCTGGTGACTCTGCATACTGCTATATGGTGACTCTGTATACTGCTATATGGTGACGCTGTATACCACTGTCTGGTGATGCTGGGTTGTATACTCCTGACACAAGGGGTGGAAACTATAAGGGGTGAGGCTTGTGAGAAGTGGGAGGGGTCAAAAAGGAAGGGCGGAGTCTGCCCCCCCCCCATCCTAAAATGTACCCAGCCGCCACTGATTATACTTCAGCTTTACCAAACTGGAGGCTGTAAATCACTAATTCCTCCCTACTCTGTGTGCAAGTTCCTCAATAGGTTTAACCATTTTCTGGAAAACATCTTTTTCCATCCTATGCAAATGAGAGTAAGAAATTGATTGGTCAGTCCTTTCCATTAAGTATATTGCAATTGCTTTCAAATGAGGCTGTTCAAATCCTAGCATTCACAAACAGTCATTTTGTCTACTTTCCATCAACTAATAGACACACAATATAAAGTTTCATGCACATCACTGATAGCGTGATGGGATATTGTAGAGGACTGAGTATACTATCACACAGAGTATCATATAATGTGGAACCAATCTATTAAGTGATGTGCTGCCTAATCAAGGAAAAAGGGGGCTTGTAAAGGCCAGAGAAATAAATTATACATTGCAATTTGTGAACTGGCCTGTACGTTATAACAGCAGTAACTGTAAAGACACCAGCAGTCACATTTATTTGTCTTATTTATCCTCCTTCATACCAAACTCTTATATTGAAGTAAAGTAACCCAAAATGTATTAACTCTTCCTAAAACATGTAATGATATTCCACAGGATTGAAAGATTTTCAGATGAATACTAAAGATCCTGTAGAAAACCATCTAACCCAGTCTTTCTCAAACTTTTTATACTAGAGGAACTCTTGAAATAATTTTAAGGTCTTTGCGTACCTTGGAAAAATCAATTCATTGTGGGTTAGTGGGAAAAATGCACCTTATTGGTGGTCAATGGGAAGAAGTTCCCTTTACGGTGGTGGAGAGAAAGCCACCCTTATAGACAGCTAAAAAGATTATTGTGTCATGCCTCTGCAAACTGGTGTTCTTCAGGGAACTATGCAAGCACCATCAAATGGGAAGTCAAGCAGCCACAGCTCAAGGAACCCCTAGCAACTTCTGCAGGAAGCCTTAGTAAGAATGGTTGATCTACTCAATCATTGTGTTTAGCTTGGCACAGGGGCCAAATTTATTAAAGACATTTTGCTAATCCCCAGGGACCTCTGTTGTCAGATTGCTAGCCCCTCTTACCTTCTTAGCTAACCGACAACATGTAGGAATGAAGACAAAGTTCTGAGTGAAAGCTCAGGAGGAGAGGTGGTGTGACAGGCAGTGTACACAAAGCTGCACAGCCGCCACCTCTCCTTCTCCTAAGCTGCCAGACAGAACATCACTGTGCTGCCTCATCCTCTCTCCTCTTTAGTTTACATAGAGTCCAGAGCCCAGAGTCTGCTATTCAGGGGAACAGAGAGGGAAGAAACTGTAAGCTTGTGCTGTGAATGATTGCAGGTCAAAAAGAGTGCTTTCCACAAAAACACAATCTAACAACAGCACAAGCCAGCTACTATACTAGACTCTCTCCAACTAATAGTAGGCAGTGTTTGCTATTGTCAGATTGTATTTTCGTGAATGAAAGTGCTCTTCTTGAGGCGTTATTGTGCACATTACAAGCTGATAGTTTCCACTTCTTCTGTAACCTGAAGAGCAGGCTGCAGCTCTAGACTTTGATGAGAGGTGATGAGTCAGCAGCTGCAAAATGGCAGTGTTAACTGCTGACTAACTCCTCCTTCATACTAACCCCCCGCGTTTTAGGCTTCAGGAGGGGTGAAGCTACAGCCAGAAATAACAAAAAGAGCAAAATTTTTTTTCTTTTAGCATTCACTGCTCAAATTTGAATGGGGAGTATGCTATGTGCACAAGATCCCCTGGAGGATTTGACACACTTTATTTTCATTTTTGTGTTTTTAGGAATACCTCTACAATGCAAATTGAGTTCCTATGGCTATTGAGTTGACTAGTGTATTACTGCTCTGCCTATATGAAAAAACTAAAAAAAAAAAAACCTCAGTTTGGATTGTCATTTACATCTAATAAAATATGACATCAGAAGCTATTCACACTTTAAATGTCCATTTCCCTGGTTTGCATTGATATATTATTTATATAAAGACACTCCCCAAGACCTGACCTTACCTGGTGAATTTCCTGCCAGCCATTCTCATCTTTGCAGCCAACACTGGCATGTTCATGAAGGAGCAGCTCACAGCAATACGGGTCTCCTCCAACCATGGCGGTGTGGTAGAGAGGAGTCAGGCCACGACTGTCCTTGTAGTCAGGAGATGCACCCAACTCCAGCAGTGTCTACCAACAAGAGAATATAACACAACATTTACAAAATGATCTACTTTAATGGTATTTGTAAAAAAAAAATGTAAGTTAATCCCAAATACTGTGGGTCTGAGAAAGAGAATGAGAGAAAGAGAGTCCAAAACATACAAGTACACCAAGAAAATGCTTAGCTCTAATAATATTTCAAACACATTCAATCCCTTGCATCCCATCTATGACTTAATTTCTTTCTGATTTACTGACCCAGAAAATTTGAGGAGTAAAGTAAAATTAGAGTGAAGTCAGAACTCCTGATCTGCATACCAGTTCCAGGTCAGTGACTCAAAAGCACTGAAGCAAAAGGGTCAGCGTGACAGCTATGAAACGTGTAATACAGGAGAAGGCCAGCAATGGCAGCTCTGTACTACTCTGTTAACAGTTTTCATTTAAGGTATTTGAAGCACTGTAGTCTATAATTCATTTTCCAAGGCCACTTCCAGTAGGTAAGCTCTGCGTGCAAGGCCCTGGTGCCTTCCAGCTATGGGTATATCCACCAAATAAGAAACAGGCTGGCAGAGCATGCTGGAATGTGTACTCTACTGTAGGTAAAGTAATACATTTGTGATTTTAAATGATTTCACCCTTTCACACCACAACATAAGTGAATGCTTTTATGTATTTGTATATTTAACTCAGACTTGCATTAAAGAATTTGTGAACCCCAACTCAAAGGTATTTGGTTTGTTAAATACAGTCATTTTTTAACTTATTTTTTCATCATTTTCTTCCTGTGTTGCATATCAAGCACTTCCGCCAATTCCTGTGTACAATAACTACATATCATTGCGAAGGGAGGGTTTCTTTTTGGTTGCATTCTTTATTTAAATATTTCCTTCCAAACTTTACAACAACAAAGGCACACCCAGGTATAAGAGGGTGATATATAGATTGTAGAATAAACATCAAGATTAACATAGTTACAGTATTTAAAAAAAAAAAAAAAATATATATATATATATATATATATATATATAAATACTGTATATTCTAATGCAAAGCCGAAAGAGAATCAGTCAAAAAGGATAAACACCAAAAAGTTTAAAGTTATATATCAGAGGTTTCATACTTTGACAATAGCATTAAACATGGCGTAAAAGTGATGATGCGGCACTATCTTTAGAAGCGGCGGTTGTTGGTTTTTATGAAGCCCTAGCCCATCTGGTATATAGTGGACTGAAGTCTCAACAACCTCAACCTGCTACATGCAATCAGTTATTAGTAGGGTTGCACCAATACCACTGTTTTAAGACCCAGTACAAGTACAGATACTTTTTTTTCAAGTACTCGCCGATATTGATTACCAATACTTTTTTTTAACGTCATGTGACAATTTTCAAAGCACAATTTTGTAAATAAGTAATTTTTCTCCTTCACTGATGTACACTGATGAGGCTGCACTGATGGGCACTGATGAGGCGGCACTGAAGGGCACTGACGGGGTGGATCTAATATGCAGCACTGATGGGCACTGATATGCAGAACTGATGAGCACTAATAGGTAGCACTGATAGGAGGCACTTATGGGCAATGATAAGTGGCACTGATGGGCAGGCACTAAAAGCCAGCAATGATTTGCCTGTGTATAACATAACTTGGCTGTGTGTAACAACTAAACAGCCTTACTAAGGGCGAGTGTTGGGTACATGGGGTGTATCAAGAGGGCCATCACGTTGTTCTGACGCCTCTAACACGCCGCTGACTCCCTCTGTCTTCTCCACCCACTGAACTCTGGGAATGAGCGCATGACGCCTCCAACCCCCTCACGTGACATCTCTTCGCACGTTGCTGGAGCCTGGAGGTATCGGATAAAGCATCAGAGCATTTGCACAAGTACTCATGCAAATGCTCAGTATCAGTGCAACCCTAATGGTCTATGAAACAAAACAAAAAAAACAAAAAAAACAAAGGCCAACAGGTGATTGGCTTCTAAAGCTTATGCCACTCTCGTACAGCCTTTCTCTACCTTTTTAACATGGAGGAACCCTTAAAATAACTTTCCAGTCTCAAGGAACCCATTAATAATTGCTAGATCTAAAGCTTACAGTGCATTGGCGTGATGGTGATCGGGAAGAACGCGCCTTACATTTAAGGTCATTGGGAAAAATTCCTCATTATAGAAAGCTAAAAAGACCATTGGCGTCAGTGGTCATGTTTTTAAGAGGCAGAGATTGCACATTGCTCAAGGAACCCCTAGCAACTGCTCGAGGAACCCTAGGTTTCCACTGAACCCTGGTTGAGAATGGCTGCTTTAGTATATCCAGTGGCTAGTGAAAATTTGCCACAACAGGATCGCTAGACATCTTAAGAGACCCAACAGGAAATCTCTCCAAAGTGAACATAAAGGAAGCAATGGGGTGGCTTAGGGGATATATGTATGGAGATTTGGTTAGCACCAGAACTTCCAGCGACAAAGTGTTTTTGTCTTAGGCTTTGGGTGGTAATTCAGGCTGTGGGTGGTAATATTTCTTTAAATCAGGGCTCGACAAAACCCAGGCGCCAGGTCGCAATTGCGACTGGAAATTGTGTCCTGGCGCCTGGGTTACACCGCAGAAGTGGTCTGAATTCCTGCCACGTTGCCCCCCCTCCCCCAGCGGGTGCCCGGACTCAGGTCGGGCTAGCCAAAATTGAGGCCGCGGCTTTGCGGTCTGCTGGTGTGGGATACATTCTCCTTTTTGCGAACCAGCGCCCCCTGGTGGGCAGTGCTGCGATGAGCGTGGCTCGCTCTCACTGCCCGCCCACCGCCGACATCATCTTCCCTGTTTGACAGCTGGGGTTTGGGTTGCAGTCTTGATCGTCCGTTCCTTATCCCTGCTGTGGATGGGAAGCGTCGCCTACTGTTGCCATCTCAGTGCCACCCGTTGGTGTCATCTCAGTGCTGCCAATCAGTGCCACCTGTCAGTGCCATCTCAGTGCTGCCAATCAGTGCCACCTGAGTGCTGCCAGTCAGTGCCATCTCAGTTCTGCCTATCAGTGTCATCTCAGTGCCACCTGTCAGTGCCATCTGCCAGTGGCATCTCAGTACTGCTTATCAGTGCCACCTATCAGTGCCACCTGTCAGTGTCGTCTCTGTGCTGCCCATCAGTGCCACCTTTCAGTGCCTTCTCAAGGCTGCCCATCAGTGCTGCCTGTCAGTGCCATCTCAGTGCTGCCCATCAGTGGCACCTGTCAGTGCCATCTCAGTGCTGCCTATCAGTGCCATCTCAATGCTGCCCATCAGTGCCACCTCAGTGTTGCCTATCAATGCCACCTGTTAGTGCCCATCAGTGCCCCCTCATCAGTGTCCATTAGTGCAGCCTATCAGTGCACATCAGTGAAGGAGAAAAATAACAAAATAATTTGCAAACTCTTATAACAAACAAAAAAAGTTTTTTTTTTTTTTTTTTCATTTTCGGTCTTTTTTATGCTTGGCATCAGGTGTGAGCAATTCTTATTGCCCGACGCCCCAGGCGTGCAGTTCTGGGCACTGAGCAACTGATTTAAAAAACTGTCTCCAAACTTTTTCAGCTGGCTCCTAAATTTTAAGCAAATTTGACAAGCCCTGCTTTAAATGTCTCATAGAGATAATGTTCTGACCGGGATACAAACTGCAAGCCCTAGTGTCACTAGGCAGAAGTGC
This sequence comes from Glandirana rugosa, assembly GCA_018402905.1. NCBI lineage: Eukaryota > Metazoa > Chordata > Amphibia > Anura > Ranidae > Glandirana > Glandirana rugosa. The sequence goes on along the minus strand of BLSH010073795.1, from coordinate 2,211,993 downwards.
CCATCGCTAAGCCATCCTGCTGATTTTAATACATTCTCTAGGCAGATAAAACCAGGATGCTCCACTAACTTATCAGGAACATAGGAAGTCACGCACCTATGAGGTCGGATCACACCCAACTTTATTAAAAGAAACCTCACACCCTCTTTTGGTCTCGTGGGTCTCCTTTGGGTATGTTCGTGTCTCTCTTGCACGTTTGAGGTACGTCTATCATCCTTGTATACCTTCAGTAACGTTACACGAAACGGACCGAAATTATTTCAACCCACACTAGGCTGGAGTATCCACGCACTGAAGGATACAAGGACTATTCAATCACCTCGTAGGACCAAAATAGACGGATCTCTTACATAATTTTAGTCGTCCTACCGAATCGCTACCCGTGAAGACGGATCACTGTGATCCCGAACGTCAAACATAG
>BLSH010073795.1:2150873-2206284 GCA_018402905.1 Glandirana rugosa | reverse complement strand
ATAAACAACACCCCTGGTAAAGGTGGTCTTAACTTTCACTCCTTTTTTTTTTGTTATGATCTCATTCTACACTCCCTATATTAATTAAATAAATATATTGTGGTTTTTACACACGTCGTGAAAAAAAAATTGTCTTTTCAAAATAACTCCGTTTTCAGCTTCGTATGTCCTATCCACACTGTTTTATTATAACAAGTCTTCAAGTATGTACCCATGACTACGAATGTAGGTAGCTAATAGGAATCTATGTTCGATACGAATTTATGTAAAGCCTATCGATGGTTTGTAAGAGGACATCGTATTCGTGAATCCTATTGTTTTTTTGTTTTCTTGGATGTAAGCATCAGTACCCATGTATGAACTTCTGAACAATATTATTTTGTCACACCTATCCTGTATGCTTCGACTTTTGCCTCAATAAAACTTTTCTGTTAAAAAAAAAGTGCTGCACACATTTTTGGTGTTATATAAATAAATTAATTATATCCCTCACATCTTACTCTAGTATTGTTTTTTTTTTCCTCACTTTCAATTCTGGTGGAAATGGTCCCCACAACAAATAGAAAGGGTCAATCTCCCCAGTGGGGGTACAAACTGGAATAAAAACTTAATGAGTAACTCCACTTTTGTTGAAAAACAAATAAAAAAAAAGAAGATTCCCCTCTGGGTGATCTACAGTAGATATAAAAAGTCTACACACCCCTGTTAAAATGTCAGCTTTCTGTGATGTAAAAAATGAGACAAAGATAAATAATTTCAGAACTTTTTCCACCTTTAACCTTTGACTTGTAAACTGTACAACTCAATTGAAAAACAAACTGAAGTCTTTTTATTTGGGGGGGGGGTAGGGTGGAGTAAATAAAAAACGAAAATAACGCGGTTGCATAAGTGTGCACACCCTCTTATAACTGGGGATGTAGCTGTGTTTAGAATTAAGCAATCACATACAAATTCATGTTAAATAGGAGTCAGTACGTACCTACCATCATTTAAAATGCCTATGATTAACCCCAAATGAAGTTCAGCTGTTCTAGTAAGTCTTCCCTGACATTTTCTTAGTCGCATCCTACAGCAATAGCCATGGTCCACAGAGAGCTTCCAAAGCATCAGAGGGATCTCATTGTTAAAAGGTATCAGTCAGCAGGAGGGTACAAAAGAATTTCCAAGGCATTAGATATACTATGGAGCACAGTGAAGACTGTCATCATCAAGTGGGGAAAATAAGAACTGGAAGTCCCTCAATTGATGAAAAGATGAAAAGAAAACTGGTCAGGGAGGCTGCCAAGAGGCCTACAGCAACAATAACCACTTCAATGCCAGGCGCTTAGAACACTTCCCTACCAGACCAATTTTCAGCTTTCAGTGCTGTTGCGCTTTGAATGGCAATTGCGCGGTCATGCAACGCTGTACCCAAATACATTTTTATCATCTTGTTCCCACAAACAGAGCTTTCTTTTGGTGGTATTTGATCACCTCTGCGTTTTTTTATTTTTTGCACTACAAATAAAAAATGTTTTTCTCTGTTACTGTCACAAAGGTTTGTAAATAAGTACATTTTCTTCTTCACTGATGGGCACTGATGAGGCGGCACTGATGAGGTGCCACTGACAGGCACTGATGATGAGGCACTTATATGCAGCAATGATGGGCACTGATAAGCAGCAATGACGGGCACTGATAGATGGCACTGATATGCAGCACTGACGGGCACTGATATGCAGCACTGATAGGTGGCACTGATGGGCGGCAATGACAGATGCACTAATAGGGGCCCATTCCCTGGTGGTCTAGGGTGGCATTTGAAGTTGGCACTGAGTGCCATCCATGTTGGGCACTGTGTCCCTTAACTGGTGGTCTAGGATGGGCTCCCTGGTGGTCTAGGATCGGCTCCCTGGTGGTCAGGATCAGCTTCCCTGGTGGTCAGGATCGGCTTCCCTGGTGGTCCTGGGTGGGAACATCCCTGGTGGTCTCTGGGAAGGCTCCCTGGTGGTCTAGGGTGGCGATCCTAGGGGGGGGGTGCGCTGATAAGCAATCAGCATCAGCACAGACCCCATTGTCTGGAGAGCAGGCGCGAGTAGAGGAAAAGCCGATAAACGGTTTTCCTGTTTACACTGTGACCAGTCGTGATTGGTCACGACTGATCACATGGTAAAGAGCTTCCGATGGAAGCTTTTTACCGAGAACGGTAATGCAGTGGGTAAGACTGACACACCGCACCACTGATCACCGTGATGCACGCCCCTACGGGCGTGCGCCGGCATGTTATCCTGCTGGACATCATATGACGCCCAGTCAGGATAACTGAACCACTTTCCAGCCATCATTCTGAATACAGCGGTAGGGAAATGGTTAAAGGAGCTGCAGGAATATCTGGCAAGTACTGGCTGTGTGGTAGGTGAGACAACAATCTCCTGTATTCTTCATGTGTCTGGGCTATGGGGGAGAGGGGCAAGATGGAAGCCTTTTCTTACCAAGAAAAACATCTGGAACAGGGGCCTTAGTCAAGGTAGAGGGAATGATGAATAGTTCCAAATACCAGTCAATATTGACAAAAAAACATCAAGCTTCTGTTAGAAAGAGTAACTTCATCTTTCAGCATGACAACGACCCAAAGCATACATCCAAATCAAAGGAATGGCTTCAACAGAAGAAGATTAAAGATTTGGAATGGCCCAGCCAGAGCCCAGACCTGATAAGCCAAATGATGTAATTGAAGTAAGTGAAAAATAGTGCAAAGATGAGTATAGATTAATCAGAAGCAACTACTGGTCATAATTTATATATGGTAAAAAAAATAATCAGATTTGTTAAAACATCCTAAGAGTCTGTATTAGTCCATATAAATTTAGTGGCAGCTCCTCTGTAGGGAACATAGCAGGGGTCTGCAACTGGGATTACATTGAAAGGGAGGACAGTAAAGTCTGTTGGCCGGTTTTTATTGAACTGGTCAATGTCCCCCATGTGTAATGTGTACTGGGCATAGGAGCTGTTCAGACCATACATGTGTGGTGTTGTGCAGAAAAATGCAGGACAATGGATATGGTGTGAACAAACCCTGGAGCACAAGAGCTACTTAGCAGAAAGCACAGTATGTAATGACCAACATGGCTTCCTTTTTGTAGCTGATCAGTGATCTTTGGCACTAAGATCTCAGCGTGGTCACATATCACATTAGGAATGCTATGTTTTGAGGCCCGGAAGATTAAGTATGGTTACTCGGCATTTAATAGCTGATAGGGATGTGGACTTATAAAAGCCATGTACCGAGACTAGATACCCAGGGCTGAAGAACTACTATATTGTTACATTTTTTTCCATTATATAGTTAAAAAAATGTGTGGGTATTAAGCACTTCAAATGACAATTGCGCGGCCGTGCGACGTTGTACCCAAACTAAATTTGCTTCCTTATTCCGGCTAGATTGGCGCGTATGGGTTTTGCTGCTGCTGCCTCCTGTCCCAGATGTGATATAATGTATGCTGACTGTCTGCACATGTTCTGGTCCTGTCCTGTTCTGTTCCCATACTGGAATGCAATTTTTTCCTTTTTTGAACACACCCTGGATATACCCATTCCACAAACTCCGGAGGTCGGATTACTTGGGGCGTTAAATGAACTGGTACATCGGACTCATACTAGAATCTTATTGCGTGTACTGTTATTCTTTGCCAGGAAACTGATTTTACTGAAATGGAAAGATGCTTTAGCTCCTGATGTGCAATTGTTCTATCGAATGGTAAATAAAGCCCTACCCTTATATAAGCTTATCTACACGGGCAGAGCGTGTCCGAAAAAGTTCTACAAGATTTGGCAACCTTGGCTTGACATCAGGGACTCCTTTTGGAAGGACACCCCGTTGTCCCAGCAGTAATAGGCTGTAATTAGGAAGGTAACACTTGGGTAATTGTGTATGGGGGTTGTCGGTGGCTGCCGCCCAACGGTGAGGTGGTGCGGAGGTGGGAGAAGGGTGATGGCCTGAAGGATGGAAGGTGTGTGTGTGAGTGCGTGTGTGAGTTTGAGTAGATGGGTAATTGATTGCTTTATGTTTATGTATATATCCTATGGCCTCCTGCACTGATCCGGCTGGGTCTGCGGGACTGGCGACGGTTAAACACCTCTGAACGCCCTCCTTAAAGGGGTCAGGGGCAAATTTTATTGAAGGTATATTGTTGACTGTGTTTGGCCCTGTTTGGTTTTAAACATTATATCTCCTTATACTGTATTTTTTACGGTTGTTGTAACCTCACCTTGTCAAATTCAATAAATATATACTTTAAAAAAAAAAAAATTTGCTTCCTTTTTTTCCCACAAATAGAGCTTTCTTTTGGTGGTATTTGATCCCCTCTGCGCCATTTCTGATCGCCGCTATAAACAAAGAGCGACAATTTTGCAAAAAAAAACTTCTTACTTTTAGCTAAAATACAAATCCAAAAAAAAAAATCTAAAAAAACTTTTTTTCATCGGTTTTGGCCGATTTATATTCTTCCTCATATTTTTGGTTAAAAAAAAAATCACAATCTGGGTTTATTGATTGGTTTGTGCAAAACTTACCGTGTTTAGGGATTCTGAGAATTCATTTCTAGGGTTTTTTATTTTTTACTAGTAATGGCAGTGATCTGCGATTTTTAGCGGTACTGCGATATTGCGGCGGACATGTCGGACCATTTTGGGACCACTGGCATTTATACAGCGATCGGTGCTAAAAACTGTACTGATTACTGTGTAAATGTCATTGGCAGTGAAGGGGTTAACCTGCAGGGGGCGCTCTAAGGGTTAACTGTGTTACCTCACTGTGTTCTAACTGTATTGGTGCTGGGCTGGCAGGGGGAGGGGAGTGATCACGGCTTCCATATACAGGAAGCCTGTGATCACAGTCCTTCCCCCTCTATGAGAACGGAGATCCGTGTTTACTTACACGGACCTCCATTCTTTCACTGCAGGGGGGCCATTGCGGGTAGCCGGCGGCAATCGAGTCCACCCTACCCGCTCCCCGGCGGCACACGCCCACAATGCTAGTAATCGCGGGCCACCGTCAGGTGGTGGCGGTTCGCGATAACGAGCCATCTTGCCGCCGTCACGCTGCGGTGGGCGGTCGGCAAGTGGTTAACCACTTCAGCCCCGGAAGGATTTCACACTTTAGGACCAGAGCACTTTTTGGGATTTGCCACTGCGACGCTTTAACTGACAATTGCGCGGTCATGCGACGTTGTACCCAAACGAAATTTGCGTCCTTTTTTTCCCACAAATAGAGCTTTCTTTTGGTGGTATTTGATCATCGCTGCGTCATTTCTGATCGCCACTATAAACAAAAGAAGAGCGACAATTTTGCAAAAAAAAAAAAAACTAATTTCTTGCTTTTTGCTAAAATACAAATACAAAAAAAAAAATACAAAAAAACATTTTTCTCATCGGTTTTGGCCGATTTATATTCTTCCTCATATTTGTGATAAAAAAAAATCGCAATCGGCGTTTATTGATTGGTTTGCACAAAAGTGGCCGCGTTTACGGATGATGAGAATTTATTTCTGGGGTTTTTATTTTTTTTTTAGTAGTAATGGCGGCGATCTGCGATTTTTAGCGGTACTGCGATATTTCAGCAGACATGTCGGACCATTGGCATTTATACAGCGATCAGTGCTATAAAAATGCACTGATTACTGTGTAAATGCCATTGGCAGTGAAGGGGTTAACGTGCAGGGGGCGCTTCAAGGGTTAACTGTGTTCCCTGGGCGTGTTCTAACTGTGTGTGGGCTGTCCTAGCAGGGGAAGGGAAGTGATAACAGCTTCCATGTAGAGGAAGGCTGTGATCACAGCCCTTCCCCCTCTCACAGAATGGAGGTCCGTGTTTACTTACACGGACCTCCGTTCTTTCACTGCGGGGGGGGGCATCGCAGGTAGCCGGCGGCAATCGAGTCCGCCGCACCCGCTCCCTGGCCCCCCCCGAACACAGTGAGCGTGCGGGCGTGCCTCCGGCGGCGCGCACTCACAGTGCGCAATCTCGCAGCCGCCGTCGTATGACGTCGGTTTGCGATATCGAGCCACTTTGTCGCCGATTGACGGTCGGCAAGTGGTTAAACACCACCAAAAGAAAGTTCTATTTATCACAAAAAAAGAAAGATATAAAATCCTTCAAAGTGGTTGTCAACTTGTGACAACCATTTTAACCTACAGGTAAGCCTATAATAAGGATTACCTGTAGGTGCCGTGCATATCTCCCAAACCTGTACGGTTTAGGAGATATACAGTGTACTAGATGTGCCGACGTCATTTCGGCACATGCGCAGTGAAGAAACGGCCTCCGTGGCGTTTCCTCACTGAGATCGTGCCGTGACTAGCGGGAGTGACGTCACGCGACTCCGGCCAGTCACAGAGGCGGAGTCGCAGCCCCGGAAAAAAGGAAGAGTTGCTGAAGATGGATGCCGCCTGCACAGGGGACATCGCTGGACGTTGCAGGTTTTGTTTGCAGGTAAGTGACACATAATGGGCTACTATGCGATGCATAGTAGCCCATTATGTTTCTACTTTGCAGGGGAATATAGAGGAAGTAAACCCCATCAGGGTTTACTTCCTCTTTAACTACTTGCCGACCACCCGCCGCAGCATGACAGCATGACAAAGTGGCCCGTTATCTCAAACCGCCGTCACCTGACGGTGGCCGCGATAACTAGTATTTTTTTTTCCCAAAAAATTTTGATTCAAAGACCGCTGCGCAAATACAGTGTGCCATAAAATATTGCAACAACAGCCATTTTATTCTCTATAATGTTTGTGGGTTCTAAGTAGGTTTTTAGCAGAAAATACTGGATTTTTACTTGTAAGCAACAAATGTCAGAAAAGATTTAGTTTTAAATGGTTAAACTAAACTCCTCTTCTATACAGTGGAGTTCACGGAAGTTCATTCCTTTGATATCTAGAAACATAGTAACTCTTTGCTAGTTTTATCAACAATGACCTAAGACTTGGCAGTCTGCCCAGATAGGAGAGACTCAAGCCGCTCCGACTTTACTCGGGTACTCGAATGGGCTGGTGAAAGGTACTCGGGTACTCAGATGGGTTGGTGACAGGTACTCGGGTACTCAGATGGGTTGGTGACTAGTACTCGGGTAATATGATGGGCCGGTGACATGTATCCGGGTACTCTGATGGGCTGGTGACAGGTACTCTGGTAATCTGATGGGCTAGTGACAGGTACTCGGATGAGCTGGTGACAGGTACTCGGGTACTCAGATGGGCTGATGACAGGTACTCTCCTACTCTGATGGGCTGGTGAAAGGTAATCGGGTACTCAGATGGGCTGGTGACAGGTACTTTGATGAGCAGGTGACAGGTACTCTGATGGGCTAGTGACAGGTTCTCGGGTACTCTTTATTACCGGGGGGGCGGGGGCGAGCAATCAGTGCTCTTGGTGTATACTGTAAGCGGTAATGGGCTGTTACTGCAATCTTCTCACACACAATCTGTGTGTGAGGAGGAGAACCCGGTATCAGCTTGTTACCGCGGTTTGTTGACATTCTGTGACCGGCTGTGATTGGACATAGCCGGTCACATGGTAAAGAGACAATTTCATTGGCACTTTACCCTGATCGGGGCTAGGTTTTGTCCGAGGGAAAAGCCTCAGCCCCCGATTGCCATGCTGCGCGTCCCCGGGGTCACGCATGAGCGGCGAGAACGCAGATCTCCATAGTGACCGGCTGTGATTGGACACAGCCGGTCACGTAGTAAAGAGCCAAATTTTATTGGCTCTTTACCCTAATCGGTGATGGGCTTTGTCCCGAGGACATGCCTGATCCCCGGTGGCCGTGCGAACACAAATTCACTTACATATGAAAAAGAAACACATTGACTTGGCCACAGATTCTGTTTCATAGAAAATGCAAAAATGTTATCTCATCCAATGGAGACACTCAGCTAATTCCACCGCCTACATCCATGGAGGACAAGACACCTCCCATAATTTCAGTTACCAATGAGAGTGAGCAGGCTTCACTGGCCAAATCCAACAAGGACAAAGAATCAGCCAATAGTGAGGATGAAAAAGTAGCAGCCTATAAATATGCAATACACATATCCAAACCAGAAACAGAAAAACAAAAAAAGGGCTGCGCTGGACAACGGTGATAACACAAATTGTGAAAGTGAGATTAGGTAAGGACTCTATAGATTAGGGTACACATTAATAAACTCTATGGATAAAGGTCCATGCAAACTGCATAAATACACATTATCACCTGTGAAGTGATATACAAGCATAAATACCGTATTTTTCGCCGTATAAGACGCTCCGGCATATAAGACGCACCCAATTTTAAAGGAGGAAAATCTAGAAAAAAAAAATTCTGAACCAAATACTGTAGTAAAATATTTTCATCACATAATGTCCACCATTGCCCCCACTCATCACTGTAATGTCCACCATTGCCCCCTACTCGTCATCACCATCACTGTTCCAGTGCAACATTGCCCCCACACTAATAATAATAGCCAGTAGTTTAACGTTGCCCCCACACTAGTAATAATAGCCAGTAACATTGCCCCCACACTAGTAATAATAGCCAGTAACATTGCTCCCACATTAGTAATAATAGCCAGTAACATTGCTCCCACATTAGTAATAATAGCCAGTAACATTGCCCCCACATTAGTAATAATAGCCAGTAACATTACTCCCACATTAGTAATAATAGCCAGTAACATTGCCCCCAACATAGTAATAATACTCACTGTTGCAGAAGTGTGCTCTGGTAGGATCCGCCGCCGCCGGGTGTACCAAGATGGCCGACCGCTCCGGAGCTAGGCCAAAGCCGCGGCCTTTCCTAAGGCCGCGGCGGCGTTGCGCTCCGCGGAGGTAAACTCTCTATTCGTCGTATAAGACGCACCAACTTTTCCCCCCCAGTTTTGGGGAAGAAAAAGTGCGTCTTATATGGCGAAAAATACGGTAGCTGGCCAGCTAAACAGATCACAATTCTGGCCAGCTATTTATGCTTGTTTACACTCATCTATATGTAAGGGCAATACTTTTTATCTAATAAATTAGCTTAAAGCGGAGTTCCACCCTGTTAAAAGTCAGCAGCTACCAAAAGGGTAGCTGCTGACTTTTAACAATCAGCCACTCATCTGTCCCTCGTTCCAGCGATGCGGCCGCCTGAGGGTTCGCTCGTCTCCCCCTCCCCTCGGCAGCGCCGGCATCACAAGTGTGGGCCCCCGGCTTTGGCTTCAAAGCTGGGCGCTCACTGCGCATGATGCGCTGTAGCTTGTGAATGGCTCGGCTTGTCTTCTGGGACCTGTGACGTGTCCCAGAAGATTGCCAAAAGGGAAGGGGGGAAGGTGAACTTACTTCCGGCTCCTCGGCGCGAGGAGAGGAAGTGGACCGTAGACCCTATGAAAACAGGGTCCACGGCCCCCCCTCCCAAAAAAAATACAAGCCAATTATGGCTTGTCAGGGGGTCACCTTCTCTTAAAGTGGAAGTTCCACTTTTGGGTGGAACTCCGCTTTAACAATATTACGCTATTGTGAGCTTTCTTTCTTGGTACCATTGTGGGAGAAAACTCTGGAGTCCCCACTAGTGACTACATTTACAAGCTTTTCCCCTGGTGGGACCCTGATGGGGTTAAGTCACAGGCTCCTATCCAGCTTGCCTCTGGTAAGCAGATATCTTATAAAGGTGGAGGCACTTAGATGTGATGTGTGTGAAGCACTGGGTGATAACCTCAGCCACTGGCCAAATCCAACGAGGACAAAAAAAAAAACAGCCGACGGTGAAGGCGAGGATACTTCACCTACCTATGAGTCTGACAAACCTACCATGCAAAGTTTCACCTTCCATAGAATACTTGGACAGGGGTCCTTTGGAAAAGTGTTGTTGGCCTCTAATCCCTTCATTAACCAAAAGCTGGCAGTGAAAATTGTTAAAAAAAAAAGAGAACTACTTGATGGTGATCCCATCTGTGCCCTTGAAGAGTGCTACGCAATGTAAACATGCAGCAGCTCCCTATTTTTCGTACATATCTACTGCTCCTTTCAAACATGAGAGACTCATCTGTTCTTCTCCTGGGTGGATGCAAAGCATTCATAATGGCTTTAGCTCCATTTGATAAAGGAACCTTAAGACGTCTTACTGCCGAAATTCTGTGTGGACTGCGACACCTTCATTCTCTTCAGATCCTCCACAGGGATGTAAAACCAGAGAACATTCTTCTTGATAATGATGGTCGCGCCAAAATTTGCGATTTCAGTTTGGCGGCATCTTGTGTCACAAAGTACAAAAGAGTCAGAGAGCGTGCGGGCACCCAAACTTACATGGCCCCTGAAGTCTATGGTCAAAGGCCATACTATTACCCGGCAGACTATTTCTCATTTGGGATAATAGTATATGAGATGGCCGTAAGATTTCATCCTTTTTATACTGGACGGGAGAATCAAGAGCAGTTGGCTAACCTAATTGATACCATGGCAACCAGTTTCCCAGAGGACATGGACTTCGCCCTGTATGAACTCATACACAGACTTTTATGGCATGATGAAGAAGAACAATCGTATCTAGTGCGCAATCTCAGATCACACCCTTTCTTCAAGGGGATTGACTGGGCAGAGATAGAAGGACTATCATGCGTGCCAAGTACATCAGAGACTATTCTTGAGGAACCACTGAAGGAGATCACTGAAGTGGATGATTTCTTTGTCCAAAGACTCAGAGATACCATTTCACTCATTTGAGCAAGAGGTTTTCGTGGGGATCACATACATGAGTGAGGTAATGAAGACAACAACAGTTTGATCGCCATCACCATCAGAGGGCCATCTTTCAATGGATTGTCAAAAAAAAAAAGATAGATAGACAGGATAAGATACAGTATCTCACAAAAGTTAGTACACCCCTCACATTTTTGTAAATATTTTATCTTTTTTAATGTGACAACACTGAAGGAATGACACTTTGCTACAATGTAAAGTAGTGAGTGTACAGCTTGTATAACAGAGTAAATTTGCTGTCCCCTCAAAATAACTCAACACACAGCCATTAATGTCTAAACCACTGGCAACAAAAGTAAGTACACCCCTAAGTGAAAATGTCCAATTGGGCCCAAAGTGTCAATATTTTGTGTGGCCACCATTATTTTCCAGCACTGCCTTAACTCTCTTGGGCATGGAGTTCACCAGAGCTTCACGGGTTGCCACTGGAGTCCTCTTCCACTCCTCCATGATGAGATCACGGAGCTGGTGGATGTTAGAGACCTTGCGCTCCTCCACCTTCCGTTTGAGGATGCCCCACAGATGCTCAATAGGGATTAGGTCAGGAGACATGCTTGGCCAGTCCATCACCTTTACCCTCTGCTTTTTAGCAAGGCAGTAGTCGTCTTGGAGGTGTGTTTGGGGTGCTTATCATGTTGGAATATTGCCCTGCAGCCCAGTCTCTGAAGGGAGGGGATCATGCTCTGCTTCAGTATGTCACAGTATATGTTGGCATTCATGGTTCCCTCAATGAACTGTAGCTCCCCAGTGCCAGCAGCATTGATGCAGCCACAGACCATGACACTCCCACCACCATGCTTGACTGTAGGCAAGACACACTTGTCTTTGTACTCCTCACCTGGTTGCCGCCACACACGCTTGACACCATCTGAACCAAATAAGTTTATCTTGGTCTCATCAGACCACAGGACATGGTTCCAATAATCCATGTCCTTAGTCTGCTTGTCTTCAGCAAACTGTTTGCAGGCTTTTTTTTCAGATCATCAGAGTTCTTTGCCACGAAGTGCCATGTTGAACTTCTAGTAACTAGTATGAGAGAGTGAGAGCTATAACACCAAATTTAACACACCTGCTCCCCATTCACACCTGAGACCTTGTAACACTAACGAGTCACATGACACCAGGGAAGGAAAATGGCTAATTGGGCCCAATTTGGACATTTTCACTTAGGGGTTTACTCACTTTTGTTGCCAGCGGTTTAGACATTAATGGCTGTGTGTTGAGTCATAGATATAGATAGATAGATAATAAGATACGATAATATAAATAGATAAAACTAGATAGATACAAAGATAAGATAAATAGATAGATAGAACTAGATAGATAGATATAGAGTAGAGTAGGGTATAAGATTAAAGATAGATAGATAGATAGATAGATAGATAGATAGATAGATAGATAGATAGATAGATAGATATAGAGTAGAGTAGGATAGAGTAGAGTGAATAGCAGTGGCCTTAAGGCCCCTGTCTATTCTTAGACAGACCTCGCTAAGAGCCTGTTCACACCAGAACATGATGCAGGAAACTGTACATTTCAAAAGCACTGAGCGTGCAATCTGCTGCGGGTGTCGACAGATTTTTAAAGACACTGCAAACACAGATCGCAAAACGCAGTGGGTTTGTATGCGCCAAATCACATGTAACCACAGTGTCATGTGATCCAGTTTCAGTGCATTTATTTGCATTGCACAGGAATGCAAATTGCATTCCTGTGCAATGCCAGTGTGAATCAGCACTGTCTGTACATACAGTTTGGTTCACCAGCCCAGTCCCATTTGCCTGACTCCAGGCTAAGTCCTTTGTGGATCAATTTCACCCGATTGTAATTGAGTGCCTGTTTTCACACACCTTTTCATGCCTGGACAGGCTCTCTTTACCCCTATGGCTTCATACACACTGGTCATGTAGCCCCAGTGCATGCAAGGGCACAGGTGCTCCATCCAATCCCACTGCCAGAAAACACTAAAAGTCTATGGGAAGCTGACAGCTAGTGGAAGATGCGCCGAATGCTACTAACATATAGGGGAGTATACACCCAGAGATGAATGCCCAGAACACAAGCAGTCTGCGTTCCGAGCATTCATCCCTAAGCAAATACTGCACTAAATGTTAGAAGCACCAGGTGCATTATCCCGTCCAGCTGCAGCAACAATGTTTCAGAAGCTGTAACTGTAAGGGGTCTCTCTTATCCCTCTGCCTTATAAAGGGACCACTTGCAGGTTCCAAAATGTTGCTTTGCTCATGTGAAATGCCTAAACAACACAAATAAAGGCAGTTTGTTTGTCATTGTGGCAACATTCACCCATTGCTGCAGCACCCCACAACTGTGATCATCCGGCTTCGCTGTGCAATGGAGGTGTGTGTGTATATAACGTCTTACAAAGTTTAGATTGTAAGCTCCACGAGCAGGGCCCTCCTATTCCTTCTGTATTGAACTGTATTGTAATTGTACTGTGTCCCTTCTTTATTGTAAAGCGCTGCGTAAACTGTTGGCGCTTTATAAATCCTGTATAATTACAGAGAAACTTGACTCCCCCCTTCAATTTCCTTTTTTGTCTTTCTTAGACAGTTGAGCTGTCCTCCAAAAAGATATTCAGCCGCCCAGCAAAGCCAGCGTTCTCTGGTGCAAGCCACCTTTCTGTATCAGCATTGTCTGGTCCCATGTCGCCATCTTCTCTTCTGACATCATCGGGAGGGCCAGGGTTAAAAGTGGTTTTAAACCCTTACATATACACAGTGAAGTGACCAGCTTCAGGTGATACATAGAGATGAAACAAATCCTCCTACATAAGTTGTACCTATTTATCTGCATCCCTCACTCCTCTACAGCTGTTCAAAATCCAGAATGTAAACAGCTTCTCTGCACTATTTTCCAGAAAGCAAAGGGTGAGGAGCTGAAGTTACACAACGCAGAGCTCAGTGAGAACTGATTGGAGGGAAGGAACAACCGGGAAGGGACACCACTGTTAATCACAGGCTGTGTGCAGGAGCTTCCTCCTCTGTCACTTTTTTAGTCTTGGTGTCAGGAAAGCTTGTCAGAAACGACTCTTGTAAATAACAGGAACAAGGCTGCAGAAGGAAATAACACTTTGTGCTCTTGATTGAGACAAACACACTCCATAGAGGGATATGTTTGCATTTGTTCATATTTCATGTCTGAGGTTTACAACCACTTTAATATACCAGGAGGATTTGGGTGCGAAGGAAGGGGGGAATTGTTCTCGCCTAGGTGAGAAAGCTGGAAGTGACTTGCAGGACCAGCAGATGGGGGAACTCGCATGTCACGGTCGTGATGCTTTGTGCCAGTGGAACACAATGCGAAAACCTGCAAACTTTACACTCCCAAACCCTAGGAAAAATATATACAGGGGAGTTGGGTAAAGGGAAAGATAAGGGTGAAGGCTCACTTTAATGGGCTGTAATGAACCTCAATGCATTAGAAATTAGTGCATACTGCAATTTTTTTTCTAGCACAGCATAATGCAGTTGTTGTGGTGCAAGTGTGCTGTGGAGGTGCTTTGGGATACCATTTGAAATGAACAGCAATGCAAAGCACCAACATACATTAGGTGCATTATTGCAACAAGCTGCAATGAATGGGCCCCCTAAAGTACATTGCTCCTGAGCAAACCAAGCACTTTGGGGTTGATTTACTAAAACTGGAAAGTGCAGAATCTGGTATAACTATGCATGGTACCTAATCAGCTTTTGACTGCACCTATACAGTCTGTAAAACATGTCACTGATTGTTTTGCAAAAAGCAGTAAGGATGTTGAGATCTCTACCTTGTATCCTGCTCTCATGTGCACTTCCTTTAGTGAGGTGACCACTTTATTTCCTGGTTTTCAAATTGCCTGTGTTGAACACATGTTGTTCCCATTTGCGTCTATCTCTTTGCAAAAAACGTCCTGACATCAGTGGGGGAGGGGCTCTTGTATCACATGGGAAGCACTGTCACTCTTTGAATGACAATTGCACGGTGATGCAACGTTGTACCCAGACAAAATAGATGTCTTTTTTCCCCCCACAAACAGCGATTTCTTTTGGTGGTATTTGATCATCTCGGTTTTTATTTTTTGTGCTATAAACAAAAAAAGAGCAACAATTTTGAAAAAAAAACATTATTTTCACTTTTTGCTATCATACATGTCCAAAAAAAAAAAAAAATGTATTCATCAGTTTAGGCCAATATATATTCTACATATTTTTGGTAAAAAAAAAAAAAAAATAGCAATAGGTGTATATTGATTGGGTTGCGCAAAATGTATAGCATCTACAAACTATGAGAATTTATTTATGGCGTTTTTTTTTTTTATGGTAATGGCAGCGATCTACGATTTTTATCGGGACTGCGATATTGCGGTGGACATGTCGGACATTTTTGTAAATTTTTTGGGACCAATGACATTTATACAGCGATCAGAGCTAAAAATAGCCACTGATTACAGTATAAATGTCATTGGCAGGGGAGGGGTTAACACGAAGGGGCAATCAAAGGGTTAACTGTGTTCCCTCATTGTGTTCTAACTCTATGGGGGCTGGGCTGGCAGGGACATACACAGGGAATACAGGGATCGGTAGATCTGTCATGTCCACCCTCACAGAGCGGGGAACCGCCGTGTCTGCATCGGCGGTCCCCCATTCTGGCTCTCTATTAGGCAATCACGGGTCGCCGGCGGACACAGAGTCCGCCTGACCCGCGGGCACGCTCACGCAGCGTGCGTGAGAGCACGCTGCCGGCAGCTGTGAGGGCGCGCGGGGTGCATGTCAATTGATGGCGCCTCGGAAAAGTAGATCCACGCTGTAGCCGCCAATCGGTTATAGCACGGATCTGAAGTGGTTAACCACTTCAGCCCCGGAAGGATTTCACACTTTAGGACCAGATCGCTTTTTGCGATTCGGCACTGCGTCGCTTTAACTGACAATTGCGTGGTCGTGCGACGTTGTACCCAAACAAAATTAGTGTCCCTTTTTTCCCACAAATAGAGCTTTCTTTGGTGGTATTTGATCACCTCTCCGTCATTTCTGATCGCCGCTATAAACAAAAGAGCGATAATTTTGCAAAAAAACCCAAATTTCTTACTTTTTGCTAAAATACAAATCCAAAAAAAAATATAAAAAAAACATTTTTTTCCATCGGTTTTGGCCGATTTATATTCTTCCTCATATTTTTGGTAAAAAAAAAAAAAATCGCAATCGGCGTTTATTGATTGGTTTGCGCAAAAGTTGCCGTGTTTACGAATGATGAGAGTTCATTTCTGGGGTTTTTTATATTTTTTTATTTTTTACTAGAAATGTCGGCGATCCGCAATTTTTAGCGGTACTGCGATATTGCAGCGGACATGTCGGACCATTTTGACACTTTTTTGGGACCATTGGCATTTATGCAGCGATCAGTGCTATAAAAATTACTGATTAGTGTGTAAATGCCATTGGCAGTGAAGGGGTTAACCTGCAGGGGGGCGCTCTAAGGGTTGACTGTGTTCCCTGGGCGTTTTCTAACTGTATGTGGGCTGCCCTGGCGGGGAAAAGGGGATGATCACGGCTTCCATATACAGGAAGCCTGTGATCACAGCCCTTCCCCCTCTAGGAGAACGAAGGTCCGTGTTTACATACACAGACCTCCGTTCTTTCACTGCGGGGGCATCGCGGGTAGCCGGCAGCGATCGAGTCCACCCTACCCGCTCCCCGGCCCCCCCCCCAAACACAGTGAATGTGCGAGCGCGCCTCCGGCGGAGCGTGCTCACAGTGAGTGATATCGCAGCCGCTGTCAGGTGACGGCGGTTTGCGATGTTGAGCCACTTTGCTGCCGTCAGACGCCGGTCGGCAAGTGGTTAAGCTTTGACAAAAAAAACAAAAAACTGGAACCTGTTTGGTTTCTATCCTGAGCTGCACCAGATTTTGCACTCTCCAGTTTAAGTAAATCAACCCCTTTATGTCTAATAAAATATGGTCTAGCAAACGTACTGAAACGTGAAGACACACCGCACGCCGCCTGGCATAAAAATATTGTCCTATCAACCGGTTGAAAAGGATCTATAAAAGGGAAATCTTGCAAGGCACAGATGTCTGATATCTACAGTTCGATCCATGGACACAGGCACATTTTTTATTTTTTTCTCAGGTATTTACCAAAACATATTCAAGCTATAGTTATACAGGGTGGGCCATTTATATGGATACACCTTAATAAAATGGGAATGGTTGGTGATATTAACTTCCTGTTTGTGGCACATCAGTATATGTGAGGGGGGAAACTTTTCAAGATGGGTGGTGACCATGGCGGCCATTTTGAAGTCGGCCATTTTGAATCCAACTTTTGTTTTTTCAATAGGAAGAGGGTCATGTGACACATCAAACTTATTGGGAATGTCACAAGAAAAACAATGGTGTGCTTGGTTTAAACGTAACTTTATTCTTTCATGAGTTATTTACAAGTTTCTGACAACTTATAAAATGTGTTCAATGTGCTGCCCATTGTGTTGGATTGTCAATGCAACCCTCTTCTCCCACTCTTCACACACTGATAGCAACACCGCAGGAGAAATGCTAGCACAGGCTTCCAGTATCCGTAGTTTCAGGTGTTGCACATCTCGTATCTTCACAGCATAGACAATTGCCTTCAGATGACCCCAAAGATAAAAGTCTAAGGGGGTCAGATCGGGAGACCTTGGGGGCCATTCAACTGGCCCACGATGACCAATCCACTTTCCAGGAAACTGGTCATCTAGGAATGCTCGGACCTGACACCCATAATGTGGTGGTGCACTGAAAAGCAGCACTGATTTGGCTGTGTGTAACATAACTTGGCTGTGTGTTAAAACTAACAAACCTTACTGCAGGCGAGTCCTGGGTGCACGGGGTGTACCAAGAGGGCCGTTGCGGTGTTCTGACGCTTCCAACACGCTGCTGACTCCCTCTATCTTCTCCGCCCACGGACTTCTGGGAATGAGCACTTGATGCCCCCAACTCCCTCGTGCAACGTCTCTCCATGTGCCACTGCTGGAGCCTGGATGTATCGGATTAAGCATCGGAGCATTTACACGAGTGCAAGTACTCATGAAAATGCTCGTTATCGGTGCAACCCTAGTTATTAGGGTTTAGAGAGTGGCTCATGGGACGGAGTTTGGTGGTCCTTGCCCCATGTCTCCACGCTACAGAAGAATCCTAACTTGCCAAATTCAATAACTATTCATATCCCATCTTATGGGCTAGGTTTAGCATTAAGAAACTACAAGATGTTGTGAGAAATGGAACATTGATGTCCTTCAATGATTTAAAATTCCTGTACCAGCTGCCTAACACTCACTTCTATCATTACCCACAATTTAGACATGCATTTCAAGTGTAATTTGGGTCTAGCTGAGCCTCCTTCCAGCCAATCGGTCTTGAACAAATGCTGTGGGATGATGACTTTAGTAAGCTGCTATCTACTATTTTTAAGTGCCTATTCAAGGAAACAGGTAGACTATTACAGGTATGCTGAGCATTGTAGGTGACTGATATCTCTGATTTAGATGATGATGATTGGGATGGAAAGCCTGGAAAGCCTTGGTGAATATAGCTCTCCCCTACTAAAAAGCCACATATTCAAATACAGGTGTACCTTTCAAGTCTGACAAAGTTTATTGTGGGTGGATTAACTCTGCTCTTTTCCGCCTCTGACTGATAACCCTGTAAAATATTCTTTCCTTATCACTGTATTGTATATTATACTAAGCTTGACTGGATTGTCTATATATGCTATAGTGCACTGGATGTGCCCTTCTGCAGAATTTCTTTGCTTCTTCACTCCCTTGAGATGGTGTGTTTATGGAACTATTTCTGTTTCCAATCAGTTTTTGTACTTGGTATACAAATTCACACTTAGGCTGGCTATACATGGTGCAAATTTCTTTCCTACGACCACGGGTTTCAGGAAAGAAATTTGCACGGATTCCCCCATCAACACAGACAGTGTTGACAGGAGAATCCCTCCTGCCAAGCAATTGTCCTCTCCTGGTGTGTGGGCTAGGGAATTATTGCTAGTGGTTGTAGCAAAAGAGAATCCGGCAGGCTGGTTGTACCCAATTATTGGATCGATCAACTTGGTACATTGAGCTTGTCCACTAACAGTTCGAATCTCGGTTGGTTTGTGCTGAAACAGCTGAGATTCAAACCATGTATGGCCGGCCTTAGGATGAGGAGTATACTGTACTAGTTGCATGTGACTGTTTTTTACTTGTCTGGTCTGTTGTCTATGTTTCTGTAAATGCAAAATTAAAATGTTTCCATTAAAAAAGTATAAAAAAAAAAAAACATGACTTAAAGGTGGGTTTCTTGATGGTGACAACAATGAATTACACCTGAGCAATGTGTGTCAGCATGGCCACTTGCAGTTTCCATTGGGAATCTATGTTATGAGGTGACTATGAAGGAAAAAACTTTATTGATGGCAGATTTTAAAATATTGCAAATTACTTTTGAAATTACTTTAAAATCTAAAAACTAAGATTTTAGTGCTTGGTTTGCATACAGTGCATCCGGAAAGTATTCACAGCACTTCACTTTTTCCTCATTTTGTTATGTCACAGCCTTATTCCAAAATGAATTAAATATATTCCTCAAAATTCTATAAACAATACCCCATAATGACAACGTGAAAGAAGTTTGTTTAAAATCTTTGCAAATTTATTAAAAATAAAAAACAAAACAAAAAAAATCACATTACATCCTCAAGTCTTTTTGAGTATGATGCTACAAACTTGGCACGCCTAATTTTGGGCAGTTTCTCACATTCTTCTTTGCAGGACCTCTCACACTACATCAGGTTGGATGAGGAGTGTCGGTGCACAGGCATTTTCAAATCTCTCCAGAGATGTTCAATCGGGTTCAAGTCTGGGCTCTGGCTGGGCCACTCAAGGACATTCAGAGTTGTCCTGTAGCCATTCCTTTGTTATCTTGGCTGTGTGCTTACGTTTGTTGTCCTGTTGGAAGATATAGCTTCTTCCCAGTCTGAGTGCCCAAGGATGTCTCTGTACGTTGCTGCATTCATCTTTCCCTCGATCCTGACTAGTCGCCCAATTCCTGCCGCTAAAAAACATCCCCACAGCATGAAGCTGCCACCACCATGCTTCACTGTAGGGATGGTATTGGTCAGATGATGAGCGGTGCCTGGTTTCCTCCAAACATGACGCTTGCCATTCAAGTCCCAGAGTTCAACCTTTGTTTCATCAGACCAGAGAATTTTGTTTTTCATGGTCTGAGAGTCCTTCAGGTGCCTTTTGGTAAACTCCAGACGGTTTATCATGTGCCTTTTACTGAGGAGTGACTTCCGTCTGCCCACTCTACCATACAGGCCTGATTGGTGGAGTGCTGCAGAGATGGTTGTTCTTTTGGAAGGTTCTCCTCTCTCCACAGAGAAATGCTGGAGCTCTGTCAGAGTGACCATTCTTGGTCACCTCCCTGACCAAGGCCCTTCTCCCCCGATCACTCAGTTTGGTGGTTCCAAACTTCTTCCATTTAAGGATGATGGGGGCTGTGCACTGTGGGCATTGTGCCCATTGGGACCTTCAATGCTGCAGAAATTTTTCTGTACCCTTCCCCAGATCTGTGCCTCAACACAGTCCCGTCTCGGAGGTCTACAGCCTTTCCAAATCATGTACAATCAACTGAATTTACCACAGATGGACAATCAAATTGAAGAAAGTTCTCAAGGATGATCGGTGGAAACAAGATGCACCTGACCTCATTTTGAGTGTCATGGAAAAGGCTGTGAATACTTCTGTACATGTGATTTTTTCATTTTTATTTTCATTAAATTTGCAAAGATTTCAAACAAATTCCTTTCATGTTGTCATTATGGGGTATTGTTTGCAAAATTGATCCATTTTAGAATAAGGCTGTAAGATAACAAAATGTGGAAAAAGTGAAGCGAACTGAATACCTTGCGGATGCACTGTACACTTTAAAATGAGCTTAATCATTCATTATTTGAACTGCTAACAGGAAGATTCTGAAATTAAAGTGGATGTAAACCCACCTGCACTGAGCCTGACCGGCTAGTTTACACATAACACTTCTTTGTGCCAGGATCACCCACGGCAACTAATAAAATATGACAGTGGAAGGAGCCAGAAGGACAAAGCAAATGAAGAAACATCAAAAGGTAGAAAATAAAAGCAATTAAACAAAACCATGAAAATGGAGACATCACAGCAATTATATTACTGGCAGAACAAATAATGATTTTGCACAATGGGAATAAGCGGATATCATAGAGGTTTTCATTTGATGGATAATTACATTGAAAATATTTCTTATTTACAAAAAAAAAGGCTTATTAGGGAGAAGGAAATATAACTCATATGAAATTCTGTGTACAGAAAGTAGAAACAGAAGGTGAAATAATCCAGCCATCAGTGAACCTCAGTCTCCTAAATGAACATATAATTGCATGAGGACATTGATTCCATTTAGTGACCATCATGTGACATGGACAGGCTGATCTGCCATATAATGGGTCTGATAAGAGCTCAGAGCTCCAGTAATATGCAATTTCCCTTTCTTTCACAAGGTGAAGTCAGAAAGGGGAATATTATGATGCAGAATATTGCCAGCTACATTGCAGTTAATGGAAGATTTCAAGACAGGTGACCCAGTAAAGAGCAGAAATATGCTGAATTAAATTCAGGCCACGAGAAACCCTGGAGGGGCACCTGATTCCCGCAGATGAGAAATGCTTCTAGAATGCTCAGCGAAACAGTGTGCAACCTGAGGGTCAGCAGATTGGAAACTAGCCTCATTCCGGGGCACGAACTACCATGAAAGGAGTAATAAGGCTGATTCTCTGACAAATAATGGTTAGAAAGATCAAGACAGAGGGGTTTATATTATATACACACGATAAATTAAACTAATGACTGGCAGCTGGCCCAATAATTAAATATAAACTAAGGAAGACTCTAAGCCTCGGTTCACACTGCAGCGATGCGGGAACCCTGCGAATTCACTGTGGGCTCCCGCATCGCATGTCTCTGAACGGCAGTTCGCACTGCCATATGCGAACTCTGGGGAGTGTCAATACAATGTTAATGACACCCCCAAATCAGTGCACATATCGCACTGCGAACTGCAAACTCGCACAGGAATCGGATTGCATGGTGTGAACCACCATACGATCCGAGTCTGACCCTGCGAGAAAAAAAAGCGTCCTGTGCGAGTTTGCTCCGATTGCGATGCAAATTCAGCCATACAATCTCTATGGCTGATTTTGCATCGCACAGAGATCGCATATGGTTTACACTGCAGTGTGGTGCGAAATCATATGCAATCACTGAGATCGCTGCAGTGTGAACCCAGCCTAAAATCCAACTTCTTTTCGGTCTTATTTTTATCTGGCAAAGTTGTCACATGGTCACAGGACCTCTTTCTTGTTTTTAATGCAGGCCTCGACAAACCCCGGGCGCCAGGTCGCCATGGCGACCAGAAATCGCGTCCTGGCGAGTGACTGCCGTTCCTGCTCTCCCCATGTTAAAACAGCGTGTCAGATTCAGCGAGAGCCGAGAGTTCTCTGCTTCATCTAACAGCTGTTAAACTTGGCGGGCTGCGGGATATTTGTTACTTTTCTTCATTCTAAGTAGTAACAAACAATGTATCTTCTTCTTTCAAAGCAATGATCTCCCGGCTGTTATCAGGAAAGTTTAACCATTTATAGACTAAACCCTCTCTCACATTAGTGGCTTACAATTAAATATCCAGTGTTTTCTGCTAGAAAATGACTTGGAACCCCCAAACATTATATATTATTTTTTAGCAGAGACCCTAGAGAATAAAATGGCGGTTGCTGCAATATTTTGTCACATGGTATTTGTGCAGTGGTCTTTCAAGCGCAATTTTTTGGAAAAAATACACTTTTAATGAATAAAAAAAAAACTAAACAGTAAAGTTAGCCCATTATTTTTTTTGTATAATGTGAAAGATGATGTTACACCGCGAGAAACGTGACCTTTATTCTAAGCAACAAAATTGTGATAAAGCCCTGAGTACCATCAACAATTACCCCTCTATGTGCGGCTGGGCTCCAGTATTTCATGGTGACCAGAAACCCACCAGAGCAATGAAAAGTCACTGTGGGGGACACACATGTAGGCAGGAAGTGGCTGCAAAGAGGCAGCAGAAGATCAGCAGCGCTGGAATACTTTTCACTTTTTTTTTTGTATTTTATTTACAATGTCACTAAGGCTTTGTTTAGATGTGCAAGTTGGGTGGTAATGTGCAGTAGAGACTTGTTTTTGCCACCCTTAAGCTCCATTAGGCAGGAAATGAGGGCGTTTTACATGCCGCAGTCACGATGCATTCGGCATAATAAGGAGTTTCCCCCATAACAGATTTTTTAGTGTCACTCTTTCTGGCCAGCCTATAACCCTGATGTAATGGTGGAGTTATTGACTGGCTGCTCTGCTGTAAGTTAGGGTTAGGGGCGCAAATTACTTGTCTTACCCCTGGCGCTGACAACCCCACACTACGCTATAAAAAACTGGCTCCTAACTTTTTTAGCCGGCTCCTAGATTCAAGGCAAATTTGTCAAGCCCTGTTTTAATGTATCATTGAACCAGCCCTAATCCTTAGATAAAAATACACCAAATACATACACATATTTGTTACTGATAAATCCTTAAAGTGAGACTAAAGTCTAGTTTTTTTTTTTCTTTAAAAACAACAAACATGTTATACTGCTATGTGGGCACCGGAGCCGAACTGCAGCTTTGTGCATCCATTCAAATATGGAAGCTGTGGTTCAGCCCCACCCCCTCTCTCTCTCCTTATTGGCTAACTGACTTTGATTGACTGCTGTGTCTCACCCAATCAGGAGGGAGAGTCCTGGATGGATGAGACACACATGCACTACAGATAAATCGAGATGGGGCTCAGGTAAGTATTTGGGTGGCTGAGGGGGGCTGCTGCACACAGAAGGCTTTTTTACCTTAAAGCGGAGATCCACCCAAAAGTGGAACTTCCACTGGTCGGATCCCCCCCACATATGGCACCTTTCGGGGGGAGGGGGAATAGGACACCTGTCTTTAGACAGGTGACCTTTTCCACACATCCGGGAACCCAGGGCCGCGGCCGCCAGCAGCCGGGCTCCCTCCTCCTCCGCCAAGAAGAAAGCTCAGCAGTGGCTCGCGCATGCACAGTAGGGACCCAGTCATGAAGCGAACAGCTACACGTCCAGGTTCCCTTAGTCTCAATGGCAGCCCCCGCACTCGTCCGCCGATCCGAAGATCGGTTGGCGTTGCCGACATCGCTGGGCTCCAGGACAGGTGAGTGTCCTAAAAGTTAAAAGTCAGCAGCTACTGTATGTGTAGCTGCTGACTTTTAATTTTTACAGGAACGGCGGCAGGCGGTGGACCTCTGCTTTAATGCATAAAAAGCATTAAGATAAAAATCCTTCTGCCTTTACAACCACTTTAACCATAGCTTTTATACTGGACAAAGGCTCCATGGAAACATTGAATAATGGATTTAATATATGTTTGTATGGAGTCTTTATGTTTCAACAAATTAGCTATGCTTAAAAGTGAAGTGTGGGATGAAAAAAAAGAAAAAGAAAAAAACAATTATACTCTTCTAATTTTTGTGGCTGCAACATCAATCCAATTTGGCAACTGTAATCCGCCGAATCTAAGACCGAGAAATCACATGACTGCTGATTGCTCAGTTCTCAGTCTTCACTGAGCAGAGAGTGGGGACTGTCAGTCGCCTGCTCTTTGCTCTGGCCCTCCAGTGCTCACTGGAGCACTGGGCTGTTGAGGGGGTAGGAGCCAGATACCGTTCAGGCCTCTGAGTGTATCTGGACAATATTGTCAAGATCCCTGCAGTGCTTGGACCAGCACTGTGACGTCAGTCAACAATAGGCTTTAGCCCCCTGTCAGCTGAGGATTGCAAAAATAAGAGCATTGCTGTGATCCACCTGAGATGTATGGCTAAAAAAGCTTTGGCCATACTTTTTTAATGACTTATCAGTTTAAAAACTGTAAGCACTTTTATCAATAGCAAGTCTGAGACAGGGACACCCAGGAGGACCAGTCAAAGTGGGTCTTTTATTCAAGCAAGGCAACATACAAACATAGTTTCTGTCAACAACCAGCCTTTTCACCCAGAAAAAATCTGTGAATAGCTGAGACACATACAAAACATACAAAATCCTACCAGTCAGTGTCTTCTCTGCTCTGAACTGTGGGAAGGAACACATTTTTCAAACTTTCAGTGAATGCATGACAATTTATCAACGATTACTTGCTGGGTCCCTAGATGGTGTTCTGCATAAAATGTAAAGTCTTGCAGAACCAGAATCCATCTTGTTCCCTTTGTTTCAAGTCATCCAAAAACAGTCTGACCAAAACGTAATACCTAAATGATTCTAGTGCCCACTTAATGGCCAGACACTCCCAAGCCAACACCAGAGGCATCTGTTTGTACAAGAAATTCTTGGCTGAAGTTGGGTTGATTAACACTGGTCCCCTACCGTCTCTTTATTCCTTTTCCATTCCACCAATACCTGATATACTATGTCTTTCTCAAGGAAAAAAGGGATTTTATTAAAACTTACCGTAAAATCCTTTTCTCCGAGTTCACTGACAGACGCAGCTCTCCATTGACTTTGTGGGGTTTATGTTCGTCCCACTAGGAGTTAACTAGGCAGGGGAAAGAATCAGCTGGCCCCTCCCCTGGGGGCCGTCCTCTCTTCCTACATTAAACCCCCTCACAGTATAGCTCTTCAGTTCGTACACAAGCCGTACCAAAAACAGAGCCCAGAGGGGTGGATGCTGCGTCTGTCAGTGAACTCGGAGAAAAGGATTTTACGGTAAGTTTTAATAAAATCCCTTTTTCTCCTTACGTTCACTGACAGACGCAGCTCTCCATTGACTTTGTGGGGACGTCCCCAAGCTGTGTCAAAAAAGAGGGGTGGGTAAACGCAAACAACTGTACCCAACTGAACCTCTGAAGAGGCGCCAGCACTGCCGCCTGCAGAACTTTGCGGCCAAAAGCAGCATCCGAAGATGCAAACACATCAACTTTGTAAAACTTAGTGAAAGTGTGAACTGAGGCCCAAGTGGCCGCCTTGCACACCTGTGACACAGAGGCCTGGTGTCTGAAGGCCCAGGAAGTACTAACCGCCCAGGTAGAATGAGCCATGACCGGAAAAGGGGGAACCTTGCCCCGAACAGAATACGCATGGGTCACGGTTTTTCTAATCCACTGAGAAATCGTAGCTGAAGAGGCCGCCAATCCTTTGCGCGGGCCCTCTGGCAGAACAAACAAGGCGTCAGCTTTTCGAAAGGGAGCTGTAGCAGCCAAGTACACCCGTAAGGCCCTAACTACGTCCAAGGCATGCAACTCGAATTCCTTCGGGTGCGATGGACGAGGGCACAATGAAGGCAGAACAATATCTTCATTGATATGAAAAGAAGAGACTACCTTCGGGAGAAAGGAAGGAAGGGGTTGCAAGACGGCCTTGTCCTTATGCAGCACCAAATAAGGAGACTTGCACGAGAGGGCAGCCAATTCCGACATCCGTCTGGCAGAAGTGATGGCAACTAAGAAAGCCACCCTCTGCGACAGAAGCTGCAAGGGAATCTCCCTGATCTTTTCATAAGGTGGTTTTTGAAGAACAGAAAGCACCAGATTCAGATCCCACGGAGCCATCGGGGGTCTCACCCGAGGCGCCACATGTCGCACACCTTGTACAAAGGTACGAATCAGAGAGTGCGAAGCCAAGGGTCTCTGAAAGAGTATGGCTAAGGCAGAGATCTGGCCCTTGAGAGTACTCAAGGCCAAATGCTTATTCAGGCCCTGCTGTAAAAAGGTCAGGACCCTGGAGACGACAAATGAGCGAGGGTTATAGCCCTCCGCCTCGCACCAAGCAATGCAAGCCTTCCAGGTGCGGTGATAAATCTTGCGAGAAGTGCACTTGCGAGCTTTCAACAGAGTAGGGATCACGGAGTCGGCCACTCCCCTATCCCTCAGCACCTGGGACTCAATAGCCAAGCCGTCAAAGCCAGCGAGGGTAAAGCAGGGTGCAATATGGGTCCTTGAGACAGGAGAGATCGTCTCGCATCGGAAGCCGCCAAGGGGCGTCTGCCACCATTTGCACCACGTCGGCGTACCAGGTGCGCCGAGGCCAATCTGGGGCCACCAGAATGGTCTGTATGTCCTCTCTCATTATTCTGCGCACCAATCTCAGAAGCAGACGTACCGGAGGGAAGGTGTACAGGAGACGATAATGGCTCCAGGGGGCCACTAGAGCATCCGTGGCCACTGCCAACGGATCCTTTGTTCTGGACACAAAAGTTCTCACTTTGTGATTGAACCGGGATGCCATGAGATCCACATCCAGTGTCCCCCATCTGTGGCAAATCTGATTGAACACCTCCGGGTGGAGGGACCACTCCCCTTGGTCCAGCTTCTGGCGACTGAGAAAGTCCGCCTGCCAGTTCTCCACACCTGGGATGTAAATCGCTGAGATCGCCGGAACGTGAAGTTCCGCCCAACGCAGAATCAGAGCTGGGCTCCGTGTGCCGCCCTGATGATTCACATACGCCACCGCCGTGGCATTGTCTGATTGAATTTGGATCGGACGGCCTTGCAATCTCTTTGTCCAATGAAAAAGACACAGCCTGATTGCTCTCAGCTTCAGCACATTGATGGGCAGGCAAGCCTCCTGGGCCGACCAACGACCCTGGGCTGATAGCTGCCCCAGGACTCCACCCCAGCCCGTCAGGCTGGCGTCCATGGTGATTACCGTCCACTGAAGGGGCAGGAACGACTTCCCCTGAGTGAGGGCCGAGTCCTGAAGCCACCAGGTCAGAGACGCCCTGGTCTGAGGGCCCAGCCGGATCGGAAGATCCAACGACCGGTGGGACTTGTCCCACTGAGCCAGAATTGCTCGTTGGAGCAAACGAGTGTGACTCTGGGCAAAAGGTATCGCCTCGAACGACGAGACCATGAGCCCCAGCACACTCATACAGAACCGCAAGGAAGACCGACGGTGCGATAGAAGGGTGCGCACAGCCGACTGTAAGCCCTGCAGTTTTGTCGGAGGGAGAAACACCTTCGCCTGTTCTGTGTCCAGAATGAGACCCAGATACTCCAGACGGCAGGAAGGAGACACTGACGACTTCTTCAGGTTGAGTAACCAGCCGAATTCCAGCAGTGAGGCCATTGTGATGTTCACATTCTCCTCCAGGGCAGAGACAGAGTCCACTCGCAGGAGCAGATCGTCCAGGTATGCCACTATGGCAATGCCCCTCTGACGCAGCAACGCCAACACCGGGGCTAGTAACTTCGTGAACACCCGGGGCGCGGAGGTCAGGCCGAAAGGGAGAGCTACAAATTGAAAATGGCGATCCCCAATAGCGAACCGCAGGAAGCGCTGATGGCGCGGATGGATGGGTACATGGAGGTACGCATCCTTTATGTCCAATGATGCCAAGAATTCCCCCTGGTGAAGGGCGGCCACAACCGACCGAGCAGACTCCATCCGGAACTTTCGCTCCCTGACAAACTTGTTTAGGGCCTTCAGGTCCAGGATGGGCCGAAATCCGTCCCCTTTCTTGGGCACCACAAAAAGATTTGAGTAAAAACCTCAAAACCTCTGTCCTGGGGGAACCGGTACAATCACTCCCTGGTCTGAGAGGGCCTGTACCGCCCTGGAAAGGGCCTTCCTGCGCTCCTGAGGGAGGTTTAAATTTTGATGGGAAGAACCTGTCTGGGGGTAGAGTGATGAACTCTATCCTGTACCCGGTGGACACCACCTCCCGGACCCAGCGGTCGGAAATGTGAGCCAGCCACCGATCTGCGAACCCCCGAAGACCTCCCCCCACCCGACACTCGGGTGGGGGCAACCCATCAGGCTGAGGAAGACTTGTCTTCCGTCTTTTCTGGTTTGCGCTGCCACTGCCGAAGTCCGGCCCCTGCAGCGACCTTACTGGAACGGGTCCCTTTGCTTGTCGCGCCTGAGGCACGAAAAGGCTTCTTCTGACCCGACGTAGAAGGCTCCTGCCTACGGCGAAACTCACGCCTGTAGGCTGCGGAAGGAAGGTACTCTTACCTCCCGTGAAATCCTTGATGATTTCATCAAGACGTGAGCCAAATAGGCGCCCACCCTGAAAAGGGAGGTCAGCCAAACATCTTTTGGAAGCGTGGTCACCCGACCAGGAACGCAGCCAAAGAATTCTGCGAAGTCTGACTGCCGATATCGATATTCTGGACAGCAAAGGCAGAACATCCACGGCCGCATCACAGAGGTAATTAATCCCCTGGAGTAAAAACTCAGCCTTCTGCGGTGCCTCCATCTGGCGACCGCCTACCAGGTCCTTCCTAAGTTCCTCAATGCATTCAGAGAGATGCTGCGCTGCCATGGCTGCAGCCAAAGCAGGCCGCACAGCAGAGCCCGCATTCAAGAACAGGGACTTCAAAAGTGCCTCTGTTTTTCAGCGGGAGCCTTGAAGGAAGGAGTCCCTTCCATAGGAATGGTAGTCGCCTTGGTAAGGCGTGCAATAGGTGGATCCACCACAGGTGATTCCCATTTGTTTAGGAAGCTCTCCTCAAAGGGATAGCGTACAGCAAAACGTGCAGTCAGTGAGGAGGAGCGCTGAGGGTGCTACCATTCACGATATAGGAAATGGTCAAAAAATTCATTGTAAGGATAGGTCTTGGGGGCCTTGGTGGGCCTAGAAGACCCGCACACATAAGCAGATTGCGATTCGCCATCTTGATCCAGCTGTAACTTAGTGCGAATGCCAGCGATAATAGTGGCAACAAGCACTTTTTCTTGGTCAGCAGCTGGTCCCTGGTCCCCCTCAGTTAACACACTGTCACCACCCGTCTCCTCATCAGCCAGGTCCCCCGGGGTCCCTGAGACCCTGGAAGCCACCTCCGGCTCAGAATCTTCCCCTGAGGATAAAGGAGGGGGAGGGGGACACTTCCTGGGGACCCACGGAGCGGTGTCCCCACGTGGAAAAAACTCAGGTTCAGCAGGGAGATCAGTCATTGCCAGAAATGACACAGGAATGGAAGGGACGCCCCGCACACAGCCACACACCCACAGGTAGTCAGAGGACAACACCCCACCACCACCAGCACCCGGAGGGAGCCCAGCTATACTTGCAGTTCCGCTGCCTTGCTAGCGCAGATCGTCAGTAAGAGCTGCCCCTGTCACCGCCGTTTCTTGAGAGGAGAGAGAGAAGCTGCAGCCACGTGTAGAATGCAGAGCATGCAGTGAAAATGGCCGCCAGGAAACACTAGAGGCCGAATACCCCTCTCAGGCAACGTGCAGGACCGAAAATGGCCGCTCCGAGCGCTAGAGGGAAAGCCCCATAGACTGAAAATGTCCGCGGCTACGGCAAAATGGCGGCGGTCCGCCGCAAAATGGCGGCCGAACGCCGCATGCCGATCCGGACGAGAAGGCCGAACGATCGCACGGTGCTGGGGGGGGGGGGGCGAGGTGTGGCAGGGGGCAAGATGGAGAGCTGATCCCACCAGTGGCTACCCCGGACAAGCTGCTGTTACCGTGAAAATCACGAGTTTGCGGACGTCGGGCCCTCTTCACACCCTGTAACGGGGGGAAGGCAGGGCGCTCACTTACCGGTCCGACGCCACGGTAGCCACCCGAATGCAGACTTTGCGCCCTTGATGGCGGTATGCTGCAGGCCCAAAGTCGCCCTGCCGAACGCATCGGTAAAGGGGACCAACAGGGGAATTCCACCCCGGGCCTCCCGCACGGAACGGGTAAGATGCGGCGGGCCCCCATAGTGGGACTGGCTTCGCATCATGTTGGCCAGGTCGGGGAAAGTACAGAGCTCCAGGACTCTCTATGCCCCGACCGGCTTCTTGATAGCAGATCATCTTGATTTCAGTAAAAAATAAAAAATAAAAATAAAAAATGGTCATAACAGGACCGCAGTTCCCTATAGGGAAGCCAGGTCAACTCCTTGCGAACTAGGCATTGAAACTGAAGAGCTATACTGTGAGGGGGTTTAATGTAGGAAGAGAGGACGGCCCCCAGGGGAGGGGCCAGCTGATTCTTTTCCCTGCCTAGTTAACTCCTAGTGGGACGAACATAAACCCCACAAAGTCAATGGAGAGCTGCGTCTGTCAGTGAACGTAAGGAAAAATACTTTATTTGGGCTAGGAAGCTATTTATATCTGGCACCCAGAGGTGTCTCTCCCATCCTTACAAGCCTGTTTACCCCTTAGATGATAAAAAACAGTTTTACCTACGGTTGACATTTTCCTGTTTACAAGGGCTACCAGTTTGGAGGGCAGATCACAGGGATAGTCCTCGGTAGCTGCATGTTGCTCAGCGAGGGACAACAGTACATCCACACTCTTGGGGTCTGTATGCCTAATGCACTACTGTATCTTAATAGGCAAGGCTCTGATATAACAGTTAGGGGTTATGATTAACCACTTCAATACCGGGCACTTAGGACACTTCCCGCCCAGACCAATTTTCAGCTTTCAGTGCTGTTGCGATTCGAATGAGAATTGCGCGGTCGTGCGACGCTGCATGTCATTTTGTTCCCACAAATAGAGCTTTCTTTTGGTGGTATTTGATCACCCCTGCTGTTTTTATTTTTTGCGCTATAACAAAAAAAGACCGAAAATTTTGGAAAAAAAAACAAAACATTTTTCTTTGTTTCTGTCACAAAAATTTGTATAAAGTACATTTTCTCCTTCACTGACGGGCACTGACGTGGCTACACTGATGGGCACTGATGAGGCTACACTGACGGGCACTGATGAGGCAGTACAGATTGGCACTGATGAGGTGGCACTGATAAGGTTGCACTGATGATGGGGCAAATATGCAGCACTGATGGGCGGCACTGACAAGCAACACTGATGGGCACTGATACGTGGCACTGATATGCGGCACTGATGGACACTCCTAGGCGGCACTGATAAGTGGCACTGGGCACTGATGGGTTGTGATAGGGGGCACTTTTAGGTGGCACAGGTGGGCACTTTTAGGTGGCACAGGTGGGCACTTTTAGGTGGCACAGGTGGGCACTGATAGCTGGCACAGGTGGGCACTGGTGCAACAAGCACTGTTAGGGATGGCACTGGCAGGCATCATATATGGGCACAGTGCCATCCCTACAGTGCATAATATGGCCCTTACCTGGTGGTCTAGTGGGGGCTCCCTGGTGGTCCTGGGTGGCCTCTGCATGACTTCCCTGGTGGTCCTGGGCGGCCTCCTTGCGCTGTCCAGGAGGGGGGCTCCCTGGGGGTCCTGATCCGGCTCCCTGGTGGTCCAGTGGGGTGATCCTGAGGGTGGCTGCGCTGATAAACGTTCAGCGCAGCCCCCTCCCCCTGTCTGAAGAGCAGCCAATCGGCTCTCCGCTGCTCAGGTCTGCAGACCTGAGCAGAGGAAAAGCCGATCAACGGCTCTTCCTATTTACACTGTGATCAGCCGTGATTGGTCAACTGGTTATAAACGTTTGTTTCTAATGTGGAAAAAACAATGTTTTGGACCTTGTGGGCTTCCCGTGGTCATAATCCCATGTGAACACATGCTGTGTTTAGATAGCCATGGTCACCCTGAGTCTGGTCAGGACTCCTCTTTTGAATTTAGGACACTCATTGACATCCTGAGGTTGCAAGTCAAAGTAAGCTAATATGGGCTACACTATTTAAAAGGGTGCTCTTTCACACTACCCAACATTTCTTTGCTAGATGGTGGAAATATATGGAGTATACAGGTGATACTCGAAAAATTAGAATACCGTGCAAAAGTTAATTTATTTCAGTAATGCAACTTTAAAAGGTGAAACTAATATATGAGATTACATGCAAAGCAAGATAGTTCAAGCCGTGATTTGTCATAATTGTGATGATTATGGCTCACAGCTCAAGAAAACCCCAAATCCACAATCTCAGAAAATTAGAATATTGTGAAAAGGTGCAATATCTTAGGCTCAAAGTGTCCCACTCTAATCATCGAATTAAGCCATAACACCTGCAAAGGGTTCCTGAGCCTTTAAATGGTCTCTCAGTCTGGTTCAGTAGGAATCACAATCCTGGGAAAGACTGCCAACCTGACAGTTGTGCAAAAAAACATAATTGACACCCTCCATAAGGAGGGAAAGCCTCAAAAGGTAATTGCAAAAGAAGTTGGACGTTCCCAAAGTGCTGTATTAAAGCACACTAACAGAAAGTTATGGGGAAGGGAAAAGTGAAGAAGGAAAAGGTGCACAAGCAGCAGGGATGACCGCAGCCTGGAGAGGATTGTCAGGAAAAGGCCATTCAAAGGTGTTGGGGACTTTCACAAGGAGTGGACTGAGGCTAGAGTCAGTGCATCAAGAGTCACCACACAAAGACGGATCCTGGACATGGGCTTCAAATGTCGTATTCCTCTTGTCAAGCCGCTCCCGAACAACAATGTCAGAAGCGTCTTACCTGGGCTAAAGAAAATCAGGCCTGGTCTGTAACTCAGTGGTCCAAAGTCCTCTTCTCTGATGAAAGCAAATTTTGCATCTCATTTGGAAACCAAGGACCCAGAGTATGGAGGAAGAATGGAGAGGCACACACTGTAAGATGCTTGAAGTCCAGTGTGAAGTTTCCACAGTCTGTGTTGATTTGGGGAGCCATGTCATCTGCTGGTGTTGGTCCACTGTACTTCATTAAGTCCAGGGTCAACGCAGCCGTCTATCAGGAGATTTTGGAGCACTTCATGCTTCCTTCCGCAGACGAGCTCTATGGGGATGCTGACTTCATTTTCCAGCAGGACTTGGCACCTGCCCACACTGCCAAAAGCCCCAAAACCTGGTTCAATGACCATGGGGTTACTGTGCTTGATTGGCCAGCAAACTTGCCTGACCTGAACCCCATAGAGAATCTATGGGGCATTGCCAAGAGAAAGATGAGAGACATGAGACCCAACAATGCAGAAGAGCTGAAGGCTGCTATTGAAGCATCCTGGTCTTCCATAACACCTCAGCAGCGCCACAGGCTGATAGCTTCCATGCCATGCCGCATTGAGGCAGTATTTGCTGCAAAAGGGGCCCAAACCAAGTACTGAGTACATATGCATGCTTATACTTTTCAGGGGTCTGATATTGTTCTATGTACAATCCTTGTTTTATTGATTGCATGTAATATTATAATTTTCTGAGATTGTGGATTTGGGGTTTTCATGAGCTGTAAGCCATAATCATCACAATTATGACAAATCACGGCGTGAACTATCTTGCTTTGCATATAATCTCATATATTAGTTTCACCTTTTAAGTTGCATTACTGAAATAAATGAACTTTTGCACGATATTCTAATTTTTCGAGTATCACCTGTATGTTCTCACAAGAGGAACTCTCATCCAATATGCATCCTTTCCGCTGTACGACTGGTACCTGAAGAAGGATCTCTCCAACTCTTTAGGCAGGCTCAAAATAATGGATCTGGACCAGCCCCTTGACTCTTCTCTCCTTCAACCCCATATTCCTTAGGGACCTCCGGGCTACCTATAAATATACTGTCATTTGTGTTATGCTTTAAGTTTCTTGTTCTTGACCCATTACTTAACCAGTTCAGATCTGCGCTATAGCCAAAAGACGGCTACAGCGCAGCTCTGAAATGCCCGGAGGAAGTCCATGGACGTCCTCCCTTGTGCACGCTCCCTGCGCGCACTCGCAGCCTGCGGCGGCGTGCTCTCGCGGCCGCCGCACGCTGCGTGGACGTGCCCGCGGGTCGGGCGGACTCGATGTATGCCCGAGACCCGCCGATCACCTGTAGCAGCTGCAGAACGGGGAACCGCCGATGTAAACATGGCGGTTCTCCGTTCTGTGAACAGGACATGACAGATGTACTGATCCCTGTCACTGGGATCAGTTAGATCTGTTATGTCCTGACCAGCCCAGCCCGCACACAGTTAGAACACTTACAGGGAACATAGTTAACCCCTTCACTGCCCCTTCAGGTTAACCACTTCACTGCCAATGACAGTTATACAGTAATCAGTGGAGATTTAAATTTCTGATCGCTGTATGAATGTCATTGCTCCCAAAAATGTGTCAAAAATGTCTGACATGTCCGCTGCGATATTGCAGTTCCGATAAAAATCGCAGATCGCCGCCATTACTAGTATAAAAAAATAAATAAAATAGTAAAACGCCATAAATCAATTCCCATAGTTTGTAGATGCGATTACTTTTGCGCAAACCAATCAAAATACGCTGATTGCGATTTTTTTTTTTTTTAACAAAAATATGTAGAAGAATATATATTGGCCAAAACTCATGAATAATTTTTTTTCTTTTTTTTTGGATATTTATTATAGCAAAAAAGTAAAAAATATTGTTCTTTTTTCAAAATCGTCGCTCTTTGTTTGTTTATAGCGCAAAAAATAAAAACCGCAGAGGTGATACCACCAAAAGAAAGCTCTATTTGTGGGAAAAAAATTATAAAAATTTTGCTTGGGTTCAACGTCGCACCACAGGGCAATTGTCATTCAAAATGCGACAGTGCTGAAAGCCTAAAATTGGTCTGGGCAAGAGGGGGGTTTAAGTGCCCAGTAAGGAAGTGGTTAAATGACCTTTTGTGATCTGCACCTGGTCACAGTTCAGTATGCTTCCACTCCTGAGGGTATTTTACATGATTTAATTTTTTTGTGCTAGATGTTATGCTACACTGGGTAAATGTTCCCCCTTTCCCCCTTCATTTTCCCCTTCTACCCCCCCCCCCCTTCTTTTTTGTTTTTCTTTGCTTTTGATCCTTTTATATGCATCTTTTACTTATACTGGTTGTTAGACCTATTTTTCTCGGGGCCCTTAACACCCCCTTTACTGTTCTGTTTGCACAAAAATCAAATAAATATTTTTAAAAAATACACATTGGCCCACTCATATTCAGCGGCTCTCTCGAAAGAGGCTGAGGTAGGCTTCAACATCCAGGGACAATTTCCATAAAGTACTCTGCATCAGTTGAAGTGTAGAAGTCAGCCCCTCCTGCATTGACATCTGCCTCTCTAAAGCCACAATCATATGTTGGATAATGTAACTTGCATACTGACTGCACTACACGATCGTACGACCACAGAAAGAACGTTCAGGTGCATGTAATTAGCATCCGGCCGTTCCTGACTTCGGAGCATGCGTGTTTTACACAATACAACTTGTTGTACCAACTGCTCTGTACACACGATACAACGGTCGTATGACCGCTTGTTGGTACGACCAAGTTTTCTAGTCTGCTCATACAACTCCCCTTGTACGACCGTCGTATGTCGGCTGTTCTAATCGCGCATACGAACAATCGATTTCGCATACAACGGTCGTTCATACGACCTGTTGTATACGATCCGTGTGTACGAGGCTTAACAGTGCCTGTATATGCTGTTGCAAAGACAGATTTACCTGCTGCTGTCCTTCTAATGAAGCTTTGTGGGCTGCAGTCAGCTGTTGTACCTGTTGAGTGGTTAAGCAGTTCACCTCTTGCTGATCAGCATTTGCCAATATAAGCTGTTTTACAAGCTCATTGATTTTGCTCAGCAACAGGTATCTGTCTCTTAAAAAGGTGCTGCTCGCATCCGAGCACTAAGCTGTAAGGGGACATGCTCAATTCTGGATGTGGTAAACCTTTCAAGAAACAGAAACACCAAGGAACAGTCCAAACAGGTTTGCCCTACAATTTTATTCAACAAAGCAGCAAACAAGCACAGTTTTCAATGCAGGAGGGCTTTGTACAGCAAGTCCATAGCACTGAAGAAACAAAATATCTGCTCGCCCAACACACTAACTACACTCAGGTCAGCTCCTGACCAACAGGGTGCTCCCTATGTGTTCTCCAAATCAAGCAGGCAGCATGAACAGGTATTCTGTCAGCACTCACCCTGCAGAAGGCTTGCATAGTAGAGAATGAACGGGTCCTAAGCTTCTGTCAGCTAGCATAACTAAAGGTCTGTGGAGAGCTGATAATAATGAGGTCTGGCTACCAGGTAAGATGTGGAGCTGGGAATTATTATAATTAGATCATTATACAGGATTTAAATAGCGACACAAAGTGTGCACGGTGTTTTACAATATTAGGGTACACACAGTACAGTTACAATACAATTTGATACCAGAGGAACTGGAGGCCCTGCTCGTGGATGCTTAAAATCTAAAAAGGAGCAGCAAATAGTAGAGATGTGTTTAATAGCAAGTAGTTGAGATGTAGGTAACAGCTGGATGTGCTTCCCTGTAGAGATGTGTTTTCAGGAATCAGAGTAGGAGATAGCTGGACAGATTTATTAGGTAAGATTTTACACCTAAATCTTTGCCACTAGACTAAATGAGCATTTAACTCTTGCAAGGGTGGATGCCACTGCAAGGGTGGATTTTTTCTTTCTTTTCCTGGAGTTAGGCTTTAAAGGGTAATTCCACTTTTGCAGCAAAATTGGGATAACACCTACTTCACATTAATTACCTTTTTATCTTTTGAAGTGATTTAGTTAACCCCGTCTGTACTGTGTTGGCGGCAAGCACCTTAACAAAGGGGACTCCACCCCAAAACATATATCTTTGCCCACTCATGCCAAATTTGTGATGTTAACATGGATGGCCCCCCCGGCCAGTGATCTTGCTTCCTGCTATCCACAATAGCTTCCAGTCATATACACCAGTGTGGGTTCTTCCTGGTTCTCATCCTATAAGAGACTATAGTGCAGTGTTTCTCAATTCCAGTCCTCAAGGCACACCAACAGGTCATGTTTTCAGGATTTCCTTCAGATGAAACAGCTGTGGTAATTACTAAGGTAGTGAAACTGATCAAATCACCTGTGCTAAATAATGGAGAGCCTGAAAACATGACCTGTTGGTGCGCCTTGAGGACTGAAATTGAGGAACACGGCTATAGTGCTTATTGGCATACTTATTCACCTATGATCATCCTGGACTGACTATCCATTGGGATCCATGCTATAATGCCACCGGCTGGACGTTTTAGGTATATTGCCTGTTGCTTCACTTACTAAATGTAAGTGCACTTTTACATCCATTGATGAAACCATTTATCGGGATTAGCTCCCTAACCACTCTCCATACATCTCCATTGGGGACCATCAGAAGGATGCCATCAGAGTAATGCCTGTGTTACACAATCTTCTTGTGAGGGCATTTCTAAATTTTTTGTACATTAACTTTTATTAATACTACACTACACTTCCCCTCTCTCCGCTTTCTTCTTACATCATTTTACACCTATCAGAGAATTCCTAAGTAGCTGGCGTCCTTTTGTGTCTCCACTGAACATACTGATACGCTGTGTTTTATCCATCTGTATGTGAGTGCAATACTTATTCCGTTATTTATTAATTTTCCTATCAGTACTACACTTCGACAAAGGTGCTCACGCTCTCTTTCCCCCTCCCCGTTTTCTGTTTTTACATGTGTTGTATGCTTTATTAGCAATTTAGAAAACACACCTGCCCAATGATGAATAAGCCAAAAGTTGTTCTTGCAAGTTATAAGGACTTTATCTGTGATTTCAGAGTACATACCACAAGAGCAGTTTGCGTCTTTGCTCGAGCTGCTTTGTGCAGAGCCGTCATTCCCTCCTTGCTCCTAAAGTCCAGGTGAGCACCGCCATTCCGAAGAGCTTTAATCACTTCTGTAGAGTTGTCCATCTGTGCTGCCAAAGAGAGTGGAGTTTCTACGAGAGGGAGACGCCATGACAATGTGTTATTAATGAAATTATGCCTTGACCAACTTTTTGTATTTTGCACTTTTTTAACACACACCTGCTAAAACATCCCCCTACATGTAAGAGCTCATTAATCACAATAACACACTATGCAGAAACTCGTATATATATACTGCATGATTATGAACAAAAACGTCAGTTTCTTGGGCATGTGACGCAAGGCCCAGCATTTATCTAGGTTCTGGCGCCCCTTCTTGTATCTTGGAGTTTTCCAGTCATCTCTGAGTAAAAGGAAACTATAAACGTTTTAGTGCCGGTTGATACTAGTGTAATGTCAGATATCGCATGTGATTCGCACCACATTGCTGTGCAGCTCACATGCGATGTCTGTGTGATGCAATTTCAGCCATACAGACTGTATGACTGAAATTGCATCGCATTTGCAAAATGGTGCAGGACCTTTTTGTTGGTCCGCACTGGAATCGGATCGCATGGTGTTCACACTGAGATCTGCAAACCGATCTGGGGAGTGTCATTAACCTTACACTGACACCCCCAGCGGTTCGCAGATCTCAGTGTGAATCACTGTGCGATTCAGGTGCGATGCAGGAACCGGCACTGAAATGCATGGTTTACCGCATCGCACCAGTGTGAACCTAGCCTTAAGTGATTGTTACTGAAGTTTTCTTTTTTTCATTTATACATTGTTAAGCAACTTTATATATAAATTTACAAATACATCACAAAGGATGATTGCCAAAGCATGATAGGTTAGCTAATGAGACAGAACAACAGCTGTGTTGATGTGCCATTTCTGTTATTGAAATTATCAATTGCGCTTATCAATAAATTCTTGTGGATCCTGCCAGAAATTCAGTGAGTTCCTTATTTTCTACAACCTGCACTGCACTGAAATTACAAGCAGTATTATCAGCCCTGCCCAAGTTACCTCTGGGAACTGCAGAAAACCCACTTTTTGTTATAAAGAAGAGGACAGAAGGAGGTGTTCTGTAGTGCTAACATACTTTGTGTCCCGGGGTGACAACACTAGCCCTCTCTAATTATAGCACTGTAAGTGAGCGTGTTCACCCTAGGACAAGAAGTGTGTTACATGTACAATCATCAGGTGACAATAAAAATTTCTAGAAAAATAAACAGATTGCAGCCACCACATCGGAGGAATTGTATGCAGTGGGTGGATTTACTAAAGGTAAATAGACTTTGCACTTTGAAAATGCAGTTGCTCCAGATCTTAGTAAATGAGGTAAAGTTTCACTTTACAAAGAATACACAATTACATGGAAGGAAAATAAAATCCACAGCATTTTTGCTTGTTCATGGATGACGGAAGTCAACAGAGCCCCTACCCCATTTACGAAGCTCTGGCACAACTGCACTTGCAATATGCCACACATATACATGTACATCAAACACCATTATATTCATCTTTTGTTCTTGGATTTACAAACATTTTAATATTTGACTTTTTTTTTTTAATCAGTTTTTTTTTTTTCAGTTCTGACCACAACAAAGATTACATTCCTATTTAAATGCCTATTTACAGACCACTAAGCATTCCTATTTAATGACCAGTATACAATCCATTTTAAACACCGATATACATTACTATTTAGGCCTCATACACACGGACGTTTTTTGACGCTGGCGTTTTCTGGCGTTTTTTGCAGCTCTCCATGTTAGTCAATGGCCCCATAAAAACGTCGGCGTTTTTGAGCTGTAGATGACGTCGGCGTTAGTGAGCTGAAGCTAGAACCCACAGCCATCGCGTTCTGAGGCTGTAACGTTTTGCCATTTTTTGACGCCGACGCCACAATATGCCAACAAACGCCACCTATTATTATACCGGCGTTTTCCGGCGCCGACGTTTTTAGGTTGAAAAATAGCAGAGGGATGATTTTTTAAAAAAAACGCCTATTGACGCCGACGCTCACTAACGCTCAAAAACGCCGATGCATAACGCCGACTTTTTTTCCTTGACGTCGGGCCCGACATTTTGTTTATTTTTTTAGAAACGTCCGTGTGTATGAGGCCTTAAAGGCATTCACAACTAAGAGCTGAAAAAGCAAATTGAGTTTACGTGAACTCAAATGTGTTTTATGAAGATTAGATGTTCTGTTTGTTGCTTATTTGTTGTTTCTAGTGGACATTGGATGCCAAAAGTTGATAGTTAGAAGTATGGGTTTCTGTGGTTTCTTTTTTTATTCATACTTACTTGGGTGGATGCTGCATCTGTCCCCGGTGCCTCTACACAGAGAAACGAGCAATCTAAACACTCAGTTCTCACAGCTCCCTGAGCAGAGCTGAAGACTGTCAGTCACAGCTCTCTGCTCTGTCCCCTCCTCGCTCATTGAAGTGCTGAGCTGTGGAGAGGCGGGAGCGGCTGGCTCGGGCTCTCAGCGACTCACTGAGAGGCTGAGCCGGGTGTTGGTCCACGGATCTGGGCGGATCCCGACTCCGTGGTTGTGATGACATGGATCCTGGACCGACTCCGTGACGTCAGAGGAGAGAGAGGACTTCAGCGCGCTGGCTCCTGAAGACGAGTCACAAGAGTACAAAACGAACCGCACTCCTGTGATCCACAGAAGTACAGCCAAACAAGCTTTGGCTAAACTTCTCCTTTAAGATTACTTTTAAAAGTAGAAGGAAATGTGAAATTATGCACATTATAAGGGATCTTGTCAGCATTGCCCTAAACTACTGCATGCAAAATATCTGAATGGATGTTCTTTTTCCCGTGAAATACCAGATTGAAGTTTCCAATCCAGAAACCCCTTATTGTGGTAAACCTAACACAGGGAAGAGTATCCCTGACTAATACAGTCTAGAATTAAATCTGGGACCCTACCCTTTTCAATTTAACACAGGGAAGAGCGGATGGCCTAGGTCAGCAGAGAGAATAATTGGACACTGTTAAACTGGCCCTGTCGGCCCCTTCCTGCCTAACATTCTTTGATTGAAAAATTGAAGGAGCCAGGTACAAAAACTGTCAACCAAACAGCGACTGAATCCAATCAGATACATCAATTGTTTAGGTATTTTGACAACTGGGGGGCTGGGTGTTAAAATACAATAGCCACAGTGGGGATACATTCATCT
The DNA here is from genome assembly GCA_018402905.1 of Glandirana rugosa. Classification (NCBI taxonomy): domain Eukaryota; kingdom Metazoa; phylum Chordata; class Amphibia; order Anura; family Ranidae; genus Glandirana; species Glandirana rugosa. The sequence goes on along the minus strand of BLSH010073795.1, from coordinate 2,164,754 downwards.
GCTGCATAGTGAGGATGAAGGAAGGAAGCCTGCAGGCTAAAAGGAAACAAATCTATATGTGTATGGCCAGGTTTAAAAGTGGAGAGGGCTATGCATGCAATAAGGGAAGGGGCTGTGCTAGGGAAATGACTAGTCAATTTTTCTTTTCAGATTCAGTGGCACACTGCAGGTGAATAAAAATGATTTATGGAAAGAAAAAACACTGCATGTAAGCGTTCAAAATACTTTAAAGTGTTAGGTGGTAATTCTCCAGACACCTTTGCTCATTAGCTTCTCAAGTAAATAGCTCAGCCTTGCTATTACTGAACTTCAATAATTGTTTTTAATTTCTTGCAGTTCTGAAAATTCTTTAGATCATGGGATTTTTAATGACAGATCTTGTACTTCATTTTAACTTACAGAAGTACACTGTCATTAATCGGCAGGTTTCATTGTAAAGCTCTGTTAACATACATTGACAATAGCATAAACTGAATAAAATATCCATTAATAATAAAGCTTTTGAGCTTATACACAAGATAACATTGCAGCTAACACAGGAAACATTGTACATAGGACAATGACAACTCAGTCCCCTTCAGAATAGGCACCTTGGGACCTCCACAGTTCTCCCGGCATTTTTTCCACTGTTCAAAACACTCTTCAAATTCTTTTGTTGAAATCGTCATCAGCTGCCTCGTTGTATTTTCCTGAATCTCATCAACAATCTAAAATCTCTTCCCTTTCAAAGGTGGTTTTAGTTTTGGGAAAAGTCAGAAGTCGTAGGACGCCAAATCTAGTCTGTAGGGGGGGTGAGTCACCTCGGCCATTTAATGTTTCACCAAAAACACATTGCACAAAACATGATGCATAAATGGGCACATTTTCATGATGAAGCTGCCAATCAGTAGTTGCCTATAGCAGCTACTGATTTCTTCGTATTGCATCTCTCAACCTTCAAAGAACATTGAGCTAGTATTCCTTATTAATTGTTTGGCCTGGAGGAGCATACTTATGATGGACAACACCTTCCCATTCAAAAAACACGGTTACCATGGCCTTGATCTTGCTGCGACTTTGTCATGCCTTCTTTGGATGTAGAGAACTAGGCAACTTCCATTGGGACAACTGGGTCTTAATTTCTGGATCATAACATAGACCCATGATTCATCTCCAGTTATGACCTTTTTGAGGAAATCTGGTTCATTGCTAGCAGTTTGAAGCAGGTCATTAGCAACTGCAGCACAATGTTCTTTCTGTTCTGGTAGCAAAAGCCGTGGAACGAATTTTGCCACAACATGTTTAATGCCCAGATCCTGAGTGAAAGTCCCACAAATAGTAGTTTTTGGAATCCTCAGATCAGCTTCTACTTCTTGCACTGAGTTGCTGATCTTTGTTAATTGCAGTCCATACACATTCAACATTATCAGGTGTTCTGCTTGTTGAAGGCCTTCCAGAACGTGGATCACTTTCAACAAAATCTGGACCAACTTTAAAGCGTTTGTGACACACTTTTATTTGCCCTGCACTCACTCATTGCATCATCCTTGAAAGCCTTCTGAAGCATCCAAATAGTTTCCACAGAGGAATGTTCAAACTTAACGCAAAATTTATTGCAGATGCTCTACTTGCTCCGTCATTTTGATTGTGACAGCCACACAGGACACATGCTCACTCAACGGTGTCTAGCGCCCCCATTGACTAGTACATTGGAGTCGTCCTTGTTCACACAAGCGCATTCCAGTCCACTATCCTTGGCTGCCAGGTTACATCAATGTTGCATAAACCATTCTTGTTATATTAACAAAGGCTGGACTTTTTCTGGACAGACCTCATATTCCATGTATGGAGTCTACAGGTTGTCTGTTTTTTTATGGAATCTGAGCAAATGCTAAAGAGGTGGTAGAATGTCTTACACAAGGTATATATACGGGATTGTTATATATAAATGCGCTTGTGGTTAAACCAATGAAATTTAATCCACATGGCATACTTATAAACACTGAATAATAAAATTATCCCTTTGTATGTAAGTATAGTGATGTTAAAACTGATTCAATGTCTAGATAGAAACTACAGCAACGCTGGCCATGTTTCCTTACCGCCACTTTCCGGGTCATGGTAATTTGGGTCCAGCCCCCGATCTAACATTTTGCAGATTTTCTCCACAGAACAGTGCTGAATGTAGTCCATCAATTTTCTCAAGTTAGCCTAAAAAGATAAGAGGAAGCCGATTAAAGGGTAACTAAATCAGTTTCTGTCAAATTTGTTTTAATTTGTTGTGAGGTTTTAAAGTTTTAACTGAGATTAGTTTAATTATTTCCCTACAATTCTTTATTTACTTATAAACAAAATAGAACTTTGCACTTTTGCATTCAAATATGAGAAAGTGGCACTATACGTTTATTCTGTGTCTCTATTCACACAACATACCTACATTTTCTTACCTTTTAGATGTTTCCCATTAGGAGGTGTCATAGATGACTACAAAGCTTTTTGAGCAATGTTAGAGTGAGCTTGTCCCAAATCTGCACACATTACCATGCAATGCATAAAGCCCAGCCTCAACACCAGCGGCGGCCGATCAATAAGGGGGGCCGCCCCCCTAATCTCCATGCGCCAACCCCAAATTTCCATGCGGGGTGCAAAGCCTACCCACCTGTGACATTAGTGAATCAACATTCTTTATTGTCTTCCTGCTTCTCCTCCCAGGCATCAGGACAGGAAGCGGGTCTTGAGACTGGATTGGCCGAGAGGAGAAGCCCCTGAAGCTGGGGAAGCTGCCCAAGACCTGGATGGGGTAAATGCGGATTGTGCAGGGGGAAAGCTGACACTGCTCTACTCCACGTGTCAAAAACAAGGCCTGCAGGCCAAATCTGGACCACCAGGCCATTTCATGTGGCCCTTGCATCTCTCCAGCAGCTGCAGCACTGCTTTCGTCTCCGCCCCCCACCCCATCTCAGCAGTCAGCAACAGAGAACAGGACCGAACTCCTTCACCAGATTCTGTGCTTCCCTGTGCAGCCACAGAGAGGCTTGTCTCTGCACCCTCCCACCCCCCATTTCAGCACTCAGCAGCAGAGAGGAGGACAGAACTCCTCTGCCGGCCTCAACAGTTGGCATTGTCAGCAGAGAGGACGACAAAATTCCTACTCTGTGCAACCGCAGCACCCCCTCATTTCCACTCCCCTGATCTCAGCATTCAGCAAACTAAAATGCTCCAGGGGTGAAGGGTTGTCCTGTATTTCAATTTATGACTTTGCAATCTTTTTATTAACTTTTTCATTTGACAGTTTCTATATACCCTCAGTAACTTTGACTGTTGGGCTCTTTTGTTCATATGCCTGGTTTGACCATAGGAGCCACACCTGAAAAAAGGTGAGTGGGCAACACACCTGTTTGTTGGATCCCCTATAGGGCAACAATAATGATGATGTGGCCCGCGATTAAATTGAGTTTGACACTTTTTTTAATTGGGAGACATCCTGACTGCACGCCATGAGACGTCACAGTCCCAGCCGGGACGGAGGATGTGAGAGGTGCTAGACGTTAGGAACCGGAGCTCCGTCATTCAGTAGCTTCCAGCATGTGATTGGAGAACTCCCTTCTTCCCCCCTCCCTCTTCCAACACGTGACCCTGGGTGCACGCCGAGCAGGCCTTGGCACCCCAGTAAATTGTGTGTGATCAATGGAGACCGAACAAGATTTTTTGAAACTCCAAAGGCAGCAACAGAGTGGTTGGACGCATATTAGGGGGGGGAATTGGGGGGGGGAGCAATTGACTTAAAGTATGACATTGTAGATGTAGGAGAGTACACAATGCGCAGTTGCACCATATATTAAATAAAATTGCACATTAGATAATATTACATTTAGAATGATGAATATAATGAATAGAATATTGCACTAGAACTGTTGTAGAGATGGACCGAAGTCAAACAGACGAAACGCGTCTGACACTGCTATACGGCAACTTGGGGGACTAGTGGGAGCTGGCGTGAACAGGGACGAACGTTCGTCTTCCTGCTGGTCGGGTGAGAACGTTCCTAGGAACGGATGTCGGTACGAACGCGTGGTTATCCGATCTCCGGCATGAACCTGTTTCTGTGCTAGCCTGACATGAGACATTTGTGAGTACCTTGTATTGGGGAATGGTGGGATGAGAAATAAATTGTGTTTTTTAAACAATAATGCACGATGTGGAGTGTTTCTCATCTCTCCCCCATTGGTCACGTGGTGGCGTATGACTAACCTTTGAGGACATCTGAGATCTTAGTAAATCCTTGTGAAGAAGTTATGAATAATTGATTGGAAACCAGTCCATTTATGCGTTTTTGCCAAGCATCAGAATGCAAGGCAATTAACTCTGGTGAGTGCAATGTCATGTGGGTGGTGGTGCTTGATGTCTTCCTCACGTGGTGATAGAATAAGTGAAGATTTACCTCAGAGCCACCTACATAAAGTGACTGTATGGACTTGAGAAATCACTCATCCTATCAGTAAATCTTTCTTAGGATGGAATATGAATGAGCGCTGCTTTTATCACATAGTATATTGAAATTTAGTGATACACTGTATATGCTAGTGGAATACTGGGAAAAGAATGAGGGAACCTCCTCTGTTGATATAGTGTGGGATGCCTTTAAGGCTTATATATATGGGGGGGGCAATATATTTCAACTATAACAGCATATAGAAAGGATCAAATGTCTGGCATGAGACATCTACAGGATAGAGTGGAACAGCAAAAAGAGATATATGGGGTAGACCCTAGCATTGATAATCTTGAATTATTGATGGCAGCACAACGTAGTTTAAACCTCCACATTAAAGAACTAGTCAGTCTGGACCAACAAAATAATAGAAAATGTTTGTTTGAACATGGAGATAGAAATGGGAAGTTTATGGCTATGCTGGTAACCTGGGACTACCCTACAAAAACTATAGCCACAGTTACGACTCCTGAGGGAGAGCAGGTCTCCTCCCAGGAGGCCAGTTTGGTCGCCTTTGGGCAGTATTATAGTTCCCTTTATACTTCCTCACTCCCCACTGACTTCCACCTGGAGATTCTTTAGGACCTGTTGGACCGGGTGGCCCAGGGATGGTTGTCGGACGAGGAGAGGAGGGCATTAGTTTACCCAATTACAACAGAGGAAGTTCTAGGGGTAATCCATTCCTTTCCAAATGGAAAGGCTCCTGGTCCTGATGGACTTCCTGTGGAGCTGTATAGGGTCTATAGTGATGTCTTGGCCCCAAGGTTGGCGGTTTTATTTACCGAATGCTTAGAAAAAGGGACCCTTCCGGAATCCATGAGCTCGGCCCATATAACCCTAATTTAATAAGAAACTAAACATCCAAAATTATGTTCCTCATATAGACCTATAGCACTATTAAATAGTGATATTAAGGTACTGACGAAGCTCCTGAATAATCGAATGCAGCCATTACTTTCAACTATTATAGACTGCGATCAGACGGGTTACATGCCTGGTAGAACTACAGATATTAATATACGTAGACTATATACAAATATACATGCCCATCATATCAATGTGGGATCAAGGGCTGTGGCCTCCCTAGATATGGAAAAGGCATTCGACACGGTCGAGTGGCCTTTTCTATAGGAGGTCCTTAGGCGAATGGGTTTCCCGGTAGTTTTTATTTCTTGGATACAAACAGTTTATAAAAACCCAATATCTGCAGCCAAATTAGGGGAAGATTATCAAATTATTTTGGATTGTACAGGGGTACCCGTCAGGGCTGCCCTCTCTCTCCAACCCTATTTGCCATCGCTATGGAACCCATAGTGGAAGCGTTGAGAATTGCATCAGATATCTGGGGGCTTAGGATAGGGGGACTGGAGGAGAGGGTGGCCCTGTACGTGGATGATATCCTATTATTTTTTAAACGATGCAGGGCCCTCATTGCAGGAAGCATTGAAGTTGATGGAGGAGTATAGCGTGGTCACAGGACTTAGGGTGAATTGGACGAAATCCCTTTTATTTGCCATAGATCCTGGGGCACAAACCTCAGCAGATGTAGATATACCATTACAATGGGTGACGGAATTTAAGTACCTAGGAATAGTAATCTCAAGACAAGCTACGGAATTTGTTTCATTAAATCTAGTTCCAGTACTGCAAGAAACTAAAGCTAGACTAAAAGCCTGGGAAAGGCTACCCCTATCAATTCTGGGACGCATAAATTTAATAAAAAGGAAGATCCTACCAAAATTTTTATATATGTTTAGGAACTCCCCGCAATGGCTGACAAAGCCTTTTTTTCACAGCTGAATAGTATATTCTCTTCTTTTCTCTGGAAAAATAGGGCCCCTAGATATAAATTGTCTGTGCTAATGAGCCCTGAAACCCAGGGGTATAATGCCTCCACAGCATTGGAAGCCTCTGTTGTACAATCAACAGAGGCTTTGCAATCACTCTTATATCGAGGCCTAACGCTTTATATAGGCTGACCCCTTCTATGGATACAACTATCAGGGCATGGAGGCTTGGTCTGACCTATGAGAAATCGACTGAGCCATTCTTGTCACCCAATACCCCCCTGTGGGGGAACCCCCAATTAGCCCACTTGGGCTCTATTCCTAACCCAGGAATCTGGATAAAATATGGAATTAAAGTTATAAACCAAGTGGTACATCAAGGAGATTTGGTACCATATACACGACTCAACTTAGAATATAATCTTCCTGGAATTTTTTTCTTTAGATATATGCAATTTTCCCATGCGATGCAGAGTCAGTTTCCTGGGGGTTATCCACAACTGCGGGAACCTGCCTTAGAAGAGGTGATAAGAGGGGAGGGAGGAAGGAAAGCAATATCAAGAATATATGCCCATTTTATGAAAATATCTGGGCCCGACCTGAGTCGACTTCGGTCACGGTGGGTTAGGGATATTCCACATTTAGATGAAGAGGACTGGCAGGATATATGGAAGATGCCGTTTCAAGTCTTGATCTCTTTACGAGATAAATTGATACAATTTAAAATAACGCATCAGGCATATTTAACACCATATAGAATGCATAAGATGAATGCTATCTATCCCCAGAACTGTTGGAGATGTGGGCATGTCCCAGGGGATTTTACACATATATTTTGGTCGTGTCCAGCAATTAGCAATTATTGGTCAGAGGTACTTGAAGTTATAACTCGGTTAAGGCTGTTACCATAGAGAAAAAAGTGGAAATATGCATATTGGGACTGATAAAAAAAAGAAGTCACCACAGTAGCAAAAAAACGCAGATGAGCCTGTGTCCTATGAGCCTTGTTCTATGCAAGGAAAGCAATCTCTCTTAACTGGAAAAAAACAGCACCTCCTTCACTGACATTTTGGAGGAAGCTGATTAATGATAATTTATTTTTGTACAAGGAAACATATTTAAATAGGGGTTGTGTAAAGAAATTTGAGAAAATATGGTCCAGTTGGATAGAAGATCCGTCAACAGCAGTATAGTAACTTAGAACAAGAGTAAGAAATAGGGGACGATTTAGGAAAAAAGGAATAGGAAAAGTATGTGGGGGAATGATATGAGGCAATCCAGATTATGGTATATATGATGTAGTGGGCAAGCAGGTGCACCCTTTTTTTTTTTTGAAACAAGAATGGATGGGGGGTTGGGGTAGTTGAATGTGTTTATGGATATGGTCCCCTTTGTCTCGTTTTTTTTTTTTTTTTATTATATCTTTTTGTTATTTATGTGATTGATATAAGAGCTCCTGCGTGAGCCAAAGGGAAGCCATTGTTGGGATATGTATGTTGTTGGAAAATTAATAAAAATTTGTAAAAAAAAAAAACAAAAAAACTCCTAAATTATAAAACTGAAGATATGTCTGTCTGACTCTGTCTGGACTGGGTCCTGCTGCTTGTCAGAATGGGTTACCTTGTGTGGTGCCCTATCCTCTTATATATGTCAACATATGACTTCAATCCAGCGGCATTTACCTGAATCGACTTAAAGGACCCCCATTCAAACCTCTATGCTGGATATGAAAGATTTTTTCACATTGGTATATGTATACACACAATAATTCTCATGATGAAACTACAACAGCGAAACACGTAGAGATAGCGCAATCACCTCAACCCACCAGTCCTGATATAGATTTGTAATTATTTTTGTGATGTCATAAATCATCTCTTGGTATTGATACGTTAAGGGGTTTGAAGGCAGATTTGTGTCTGGCAGTAGCTATATCTTGCATTGCTTTTAATTCATGTGGTTTTAATGAAACACCCTTTTTATTCTTTGGTTAAATCCTGAGATATTGAGCACCGTAAAGTCCCATTTTTCTTTCTTGGTATGCTGCATATTCTGTAGGGATGTGGTGCTAGTTTCACCTCCTGTATCCCAATTTATTTGTACACTGCACTGCTATGCTATTTAAAAGTCTTAGCAGATAAAGTAAGATCTTACAGGCCACTGCTATGGGTATATGTGACATCAGGGCTGAGGAGGTAGCATTAGTGTATCAGGGTGTCGAAGAAGGTGAGGAGTGTCGGGACTCTTGGCATCAGACCTAGAGACCAAATTTAGAAAATAAAGGGAGCCTCACATGCATGGGGTGGTGACAGGGCCTTTTTTTAGCTTGAAAAACATATGAAAACATGCTTAAAACTCCACCTGCTTGCTAGAAAGAGTATATATGAAATATTCATGTGCAATATTATATATTTATCAGACTGAGAAACTGAAAAACCTAATTAAACATTTATTTTTTTATCCCTGTACACAATAAATAATGAAAATATATACAAAATCCAATATAACTAGCCAAACACGCCTTTAAATACCTTACATGTTTTGTTACATAACAAAACGGCAACAATTCTTACAGATTTTCTAATGTATAACTTCCTCCTTTAAATCCGGCCACAGCCGGTGCAATTTTCTTTCCTGTTGCAGGAAAGAAAATCGTGATCCATCCAGTGGAGCTATTGTGTTCTCCCGGCGGGGGGGCGGAGGGGGCCCCCCACCTGAGAGAACACAAAGGGATTATTGCCAGTGCATAAAAATGACAAACAATACACCCAACACCCCCAGTCGGTCGGATCAGCTACCCCCCGGCAGGCGGATGGACCCCCCCCGTCAGTCACCAGTCCCACATTTACCCCATAAAGGTCGCGGGCAGCGCTTCCTCCGGACGACAGCTTCACCCGGCGTCTCCTCCTCCTCGGCTCTGCATCTCCTTCTCCTCTCCTCCCCGAGCCCACCCTTTTCTGAAGCCAATTGGAGCCTCAGGCTCTAATCATTTGCTTGTAAAAAAGAAAAAACACCCATTGGAATCCATGCGTCTGGCACCCTGTATGTAGATTAGGTAGGGGCCGGGCACATAGATTGGAGGGTGCCCTTGTGCCCCATATGGACGGGCTGCCACTGGGTCTGATGTACAGTAAAAGTGAGGTGCTGATCATAGCAATAAGACTGTAAGGACTTGTTCACACCAGCAGTTGAGGGGCAGTAAAACACCATGTTTGAGCCACGTTTTTACCACTACCGCAACTGATAACCCCTTTAGCCGCAGAGGAAGCCACTGGAGGTTGTACTAATAATGTCATGGCAACGAAGATTTGCTTTGCAGCTGTGGCAGAAATGATGCCCATTGCCACAACTCAGTCAAGTGAATGGGACTGCTCTGCAAACACCCAGCAACCACATGCAATGCATACGGTTGTGGTGTGCTTGTACAAGGTTGAAGGGCTTAGAGCCGGCAGAGAGGAGGCAACACAACGCCACCTCGCTGCCTGTCAAATGCTGTCTGAAGAGTGATTCGAATGAGGATCACTCTTCAGAGACCAAAGCTAGTGGGAAAATGGTGAAAAAGCAAAATCATAGCTCTTATAGACCAACCAGGTTTTACTAGCCAGGAAAAGGAAAATGATTATTCATTACTGGCAGCAATTCCACTTATTCTGGTTTACTTTTCTCCCTTGCCACTGGATGCTACAATGATGCTTTCACTTTTCAATTTTTCAGTATCTATAGAATGTTTTCAGGATCTGAGGAAGCAGAGGTCTAGTATGTATCGTCCATAGCCAAGCAGCGCATATTATTTAAAGTGATTGTAAAGGTTTTGTTTAAAATAACAAACATGTCATACTTACCTGCTTCGTGCAATGATTTTGCACAGAGTAGCCCAATTCTCTTCTTCTAGGGTCCCTCCCATCTGGCTCCTACCCCCTTTCAAGTGCCCTTAGCTGGCTCAATCCCGAGCTGGGCCTTGTATGTCCATTGACACAGACAGCAGAGCTCAGCCCTGCCCCCACTCACTCCTCACAGGCTATGATTGAAAGCCAATGGCTCCATGTCCAGTGAGGAGAGAGAGAGAGAGAGGAGAAAATCTTGGCTCTTGGGCACAGCACTGGATCGAGACATGGCACAGGTTAGTGTTTAGGCGGGTTGATCACAGGTTTTTTACCTTAATGCAGAGAATGCATTAGAGTTAAAAAAAAAAGAAAAACTTCTGCCTTTGTAAACAAGTTAATGGAATTTTTCTTAAAAGTATATCTGAAGCCAATTTGTTATCCTTAAGCTGGCCATTCATTAGTTGATATTCGAACTATTGAACTTTCGTATGAAAATTCTTAGCACATTTGATGACCTCACAAATAACGTTCCATAGTGCGCCAAAATGTTGTTTGCTTTTAGCAGCACATTTTAGAATAAATGGACTTCCCAAATCAAAAACACAAATGAAATATGGTTTATTCAAAAACATTTCCCATTCTGCTCCTTTGGATTTTCTCATCACTAGGGTCAGAAATGAAGGTCAAATTGGCCCGACTAATAATTCTAAAATCTAACTACGTTCTTAAAATGATTTTTATTTTATTTTAATTAAATTCTGTTACTATAGCCAGCATTAGTTTTTGGGCAGAGTGGAGAGTTTTAATTATCTCTGTGATCCCATTAGGGAGATTTACCCTCATTTTCTGTCTCTGTGACAACACATGAGAAATTGGGGGTGTAGACATCACTGGGAAGTCGTAGACAACAAAGATGGTCAAATATCTTTTTATCTGTATCCTTAGAGAGATTTTTCTATCACTTCCGGTTTTGATTTCTTTAGTAAGGCTTGCCCCCTCCCTTTCCAAGACTAAAGCCTGGTACACACTAGCAGTTCAAGTTGGAGCAGCTGCACTAACAATCTGATGTTAGTACAGCGATCTCCCCTGCTGAGCTATTGTGTGCCCCTCCACCAGAACACTCTGGCCAGTGCTCTCAGCCATTGACTGAGAGCGCTGATCGGGAGCCGGTATACTGGCCAAATAGAAAACCCTGCAGAATAGCAAACTCGCATCACTTCCGTTTTCTTTAAAGCATCATAACGTTGTAATCGTCATGAATTTGTGTTGGTCTTCAGCAATAGGTGCTTTTGAAAACCAGCGGCAACAGACAATAGTCCGGTGCATGGTATATGAGTGGAGGTTTATACTCCGCTCATATACTAACCATTCAAAATGTCTGCCTCCTTGGCGGGGACAACTTTGTCCCCATTTGCTGCTGTGTTTCTAACACAGCAACACCTCCTGGTAACGGACTGTAGTCCGTTGCCGGTCTTTTATAGCAACAGAAATTCCTGCTAATTATGGAGTTACGGTATGATGCTTTAAAAAAAACAGAAGTGATGCGGGTTTGATATTCTGCGGGGGTTTACTATATGGGCCGAACACTGGTCGGCTGCTGGTCTTCCAGTATGCTCATCCTACAGAAGCCGGCCAAAAGGGCGGCTTCTGTTGGACCGGCTACCATACACACGGCTCGTGTGTACTAGGCTTTATCCTTCGTTTTCTGGTGTGGTTTCTCTAGTAGTAGCATAGTGGCTGGTGGGAAGAATTGCAGGGCCTATCAAGGGACCATATGTCCAGCACAACCAGAAATGTGGGATGCTATTGGTGCAAGGAGCTCTTCAAAAGAGTGAAGATTTTAATCCGCACACAATGGGAAGGTATTATTATTATTTTAGAGGGGTGATTGTGTTTTTTTTTTTTTTTTTTTAACTGTAGAGATTTCGCGATTTGATCACTTCAAAAACAAGGAAGATTTGGTTCTTAATAAACATTGTCAAGTAATGCTGGCCATACACTACTAGATGAAAAATCGGCCGAACAAGTTTTTTAGATTGTGAGCGCAAATGATTTTGTCATCATGTAACAACCGAAATTGGATCGATAAATCGTTCAACTGACACAAGTGAATCCATTTTTCGCCTGTTTTGTCACATAAACCCAGTGCAAACTGTTTAGGCGAGAAACACATTAACCTTTCAATTTATCGTCTGTTCGGCCGAAGTTTTCCAAACCTTTCTTTCGATTTATTGGCCCAAAAATGGCACAACCAATTTTCGATGTGTGTCCATTAACTGGATGATAAACGAACAAACTAGCCAAATGCCAGATTTTCTAATGATATGTTGTCTAGTGGCCAGCATAAGAGTTCTACTTACTTATACTGCATCTAGGATTATAACTCGGTAACCAAACTGTAGAGAAGGAAGTAGAGAGACATTGTAGCACTAAATGCTAAAGTGACTATAAGCCCCCCCCCCCCCAAAAAAAATGTTCCTAATTACATCTAATATATATCTGTTACCACAGTACACATGCTCCCCTTTTAGTGCAGTAAGTAAGCAATGTACTACTAAACATGGCTTACTTCCTAGGTCACTTGATTGCTGCTCTTATCACTGTAGCATAGCCAAACGGGAGGCAGAGGAAAAAAACGATTCAGTCTCAGGGAGTGTAAGAGGACATGGGGCCACACAATGAGACTAGAGTAGAAGAGGTTTAACCTTAAGCTGAGCAGGAGGCTTTTCACTGTCAGGGCGATAAGAATGTGGAACTCTCTTTCACAATTGGTGGTGTCAGCGGGGATAATTGATATTTTGAAAAGACTTTTGGACATGCATCTTAACCTCTTCAGATCCGCGATATAGCCGATTGACAGCTACAGCGTGGATCTACTCTGCCGGGAGGCCGTCAATAGACGTCCTCCCCTTTGCGCGCCCCCAGGCTCGCTCTGGCAGCGGTCGGCGCCGCACGCTGCGTGAGCGTGCCCGCAGGTCGGTCGGACCCGATGTCCACCAGAGACCCGCGATCCCTTTACAGAGAGCCAGAACGGGGAACTGCCGATGTAAACACGACTGTTCCTCGCTCTGTGAGGAGGGGCATGACAGATCTACCGATCCCTGTGATCGGGATCAGTTAGATCTGTTATGTCCCTGTCAGCCCCGCCCCCACACAGTTAGAACACATACAGGGAACACATTTAACCCCTTGATCGCCCCCTTAGTGTTAACCCCTTCCCTGCCAGTGACATTTATACAGTAATCAGTGTCTATTTTTAGATCTGATCGCTGTATAAATGTCATTGGTCCCAAAAAAGTGTCAAAAATGTCAGACATGTCCGCCGCATTATCGCAGTCCCGATAAAAATCGCAAATCGCCGCCATTACCAGTAAAAAATAAATAAATAAAAAAAATGCCATAAACCAATTTCCATAGCTTGCAGGCGCTATAACTTTTACGCAACCCAATCAAAATACGCTTATTGCATTTTTTTTAACAAAAATATGTAGAAGATTATATATTAGCCTAAACTGATAAATAAAGGTTTCTTTATTTTTTATTTTTGGATATTTATTATAGCAAAAAGTTTAAAAAATTGTTATTTTTTCAAAATTGTCGCTCTTTTTTTGTTTATGAAAAAATAAAAACCGCAGAGGTGATCAAATACCACCAAAAGAAAGCTCTATTTACGGGGAAAAAAGGACGTCAATTTTGTTTGGGTACAGTGTCGCACGACAGCGCAATTGTCATTCAAAGAGTAACAGCACTGAAAACTGAAAATTGGACCGGGCAGGAGGGGGGGGGGGGGGGGGTTCTC
>BLSH010073795.1:2117965-2131535 GCA_018402905.1 Glandirana rugosa | reverse complement strand
AAGTGTAACTTCCGTCAAAAGTCCACAAAATCGCGATTTTTGAGAAAAAAATGATAAAAATTTTGTTTGGATACAATGTAGCATGGCTGAGTAATTGTCACTCAAAGTGTGAGAGCACTGAAAGCTGAAAAGTGGTCTGGTAGGGAAGTGTATAATATTGAAGTGGTTAAAAAGCACTTTGGCGCCACTTTTCAGCTGCTAGCAGGGAGCTTTTATTCCCCAAGAAGGGGTTATTTAGGGGGTAAAGTGCCCATGTTGCGGCGCTTCGGAAGTGTTTTTCAGCCGCTTCGGAAGTGTTGCCCATTCATTCCAATGGGCCAGGACGGTTTGGAAGCACTGTATCCAACGTTCCCAAACCGCCAGAAAGATGACGCTTGCAGGACTTTTCTAACGTCCCGCAAGCGCACTGCCCCAGTGTGAAAGGACACACGCTGGGGTGGCATGATAGGCAGTTTTCAGGCGCTATTTTTAGCGCTAAAACACCTGAAAACTGCCTTCAATGTGAAAGGGGTCTAAATTTAGACTGTAGAACACCTCCACCATGCCTTGGCTCCATAAAATAGGGCGAAGTGTTCTGTAGTTCATAGTGGTGAATTGGGAAGGACTGGAAACATTTCTTGAGATTCCAGGCAGGGTGCACAGGAAGTTCTATACTCCATAGATTTCTGGCAGAATAGACCATTTTTTAATACGCTTTAGGCCCCTTTCACGCTTGTGCGACTTAGGACTGCAAAGTTACAGGACAAGTCGTTTCCCATGTTTTCCAATGAGTACCATTCATATCTGTGCGACTTTAAGTCTCAGCGACTACAAAGTAGTCCCTGCACTACTTTGGTCTGACTTTGATGCGATTTGAGGTCCATAGACCTCATGCATACACAGGCATTGCTTAAAGTTGCAGCAAGACCGCGCTGCAAAAATCACGGCAGGTCGCACAAGTGTGAAAGGGGTCTTAGGGAACGGATATAACAAAATGCTTTAGGCCCCTTTGATACTGACGCAACTTGAAATTTGTGCAATTTTGACGCAAATTTGGTGCGATTTCTACACGATTTCAGGGAATGACTGTGCAAACTTGAGGTCTATGGACCTCAACTTTGCATTCTAAAATTGCAGGACAAGTCGTACAAGTATGAAAGGGGCCTAAATGGTACATTTACCAAAATAAAGGGAAGCCTATACTTTCAGTCATACTCGGCATTTACTTGGCATGTTTACACAGGCATTGCTTAAAGTCATGGCAAAACTGCTGCAAAAATCGCTGCAAAATCGCACGACTTTCAGGTCGCACAAGTGTGAAATAGAACAAAAAAGGGGTGGGACTTTAAATGAGGAATACAGTTCATCAGCAATATAAAATTTTGTATTAAATTAAAGTATTTTATTATAATTCACCCATAGACAATAAATAGTGAACTCATGTATTGTACATTGGTTCATTAAAAATCCACAATATCTGCATGTACATCAATAATGGCTCCAAAGTAATAGCATGTATCCACATACATGTATAATAAGGCACAGTATGTCAAAGCAATGAATAAGCAGGTATATCTTATTAGCCCATAGGTATGCATAATTAGAATTGTCTGATACCATATTAATTTGTGCTGTTGTTGGGACATAAATAGTAAAGGTTGATTTCAACGCATGGTCTCTATGTCTTGATGCGTTTCGTGGCCGAATCACCACTCATCACTCATCAGGAGTAGGAGCGTAGAAAATGTATAATTGGTATGGATATGGGGAGTGGCAGCAAGCCATGAGGCAGGCCCGGGGACACTGTCCAGCCTGAGACCTGAGGCGGTGCATGGCAGTGGCACAGTGCTGAATGGCCTCTGTTGGTCTGATGTGTGGCCAAAGATGTATACCAGGGCGGATGACCCATTGTAGTGTACCAGTCATCACTTCAATTATCTTGAAAGGGTGTATGCTAAAACAATTCAGTGTATGTGCCCAAATCCACCAGACCAAGGTAGATCATCATGCCTACGAGGAGGGAGCGTGATGCTCCACTGCGACTGCACAAGTGTGAAAGGGGCCTTAGGAGACAGATATAAAAAAATGCTTTAGGCCCCTTTCATACTGATGCGACTTGAAAGTCGCACGATTTTGCTGTGATTTTGACTTGTATGAAAGTCGGACCAAAGTAGTAAAGGGACTACTCTGAAGTCGGCACGACTTGAAGTCACACAGATATGAATAGTTGTCATTGGAAATCATGGGGAAAGACTTGTCACGCGACTTTGCAGTCTACTGTAAAGTCGCAGGACAAGTTGCAGAAATGTGAAAGGGGCCTAAATGGTACATTTACCAAAATATAGGGAAGCATATACTTTCATTCATACTTGGCATTAACATAAACTTTAGACTAAATTGAGTGACCTTTCTCTTTTAGCTCTGCTGCAGTGTTTGCTAGCTAAATTGCCGCTACTTCTTGTATGTAATGCCTCTGTAAACTCTGTGCCTAAAGGTTCATGCAGATGGACACATTTGGGCGTACAGCCGAATTCAGTGTATGTATTTGCTATGGATTCTCAGGTGTTGGAGTACAGCAGCAGCCAGCACCCTGTAAAAATCAATGACAGGCTTACAGACACCGCAGCTGTGCGACTGTAGCCACTTAGGGCTCATTCACATTAATGCATTCAGGCACATGCCACCAAATTCAGCTCACTTCTTCATCCGGGAGTCACAGGTGTTGGCGTAGAGTCACTGCCAGCAGCCTATACAAAACAATAACTTCAGGCACTGTGACTGTATGCCTGTAATTTCTTAGGGATCATGTAAATGGACGCATTCGGGTATACGCCACCAGAATTCAGCGTATTTCTGTGCTCAGGAGTCATAGGGTTTAGGCTTGGTTCACACCTATGCATTTTTTAGTGTGTTTTGAGTTTTGCAGAAACTCACTACAGTCCATTTAACATGGTTTTTTATGGGTCATGTTCACATCTATGCATTTTATGGAAAGGGCCAAGGCCTTTTTTTCTGGTTTTTGGTTCCATAGGCTTCAATAGATCAAAAACGTGTATTGAAAAACACAAAATGCACCTGGAATATGCAAACTGCAACCTGCATAGGTGTGAATCAGGCCTTAGGAGTTCAACCACAGCTAACAGCCTGTACAAATCAACAATAGGGTGTGAGACATTGCATCTGTATGCATCTCAGTGGTTACACGGGACTGATAAATGGCTCTGGATGCAAACTGTCCAAGGCCGGGACCGTTCATGGGTCCCTGTACTCGTGTAAGCAAAAGGAAAACAAGCTGGCTGTATGTGATTCTTCAATTAAACATTCAGTCCTCCCAGCACATTTTCTTTTCTCACAGTTAATATGCTCAGAGACATAGCACATATGTTCTTCAGAATCGTGTAACCCTGAGGCTATCCATCCACTGATACTAGTTTTACTGAATCAATAACGCTAGTGAAAATGATCAACACAATATACAAGATTTCTCCAGAGCAATGCCAGTGCACTCCTGACATACCTAGTTATACATATCCAACATAAAACTAAAAGGGAAATTGAAGAGATCACATTTCTAGAGAATAAAGAGAATTCTATTATTCTTCCTCTGCCTTAGGCAGGCCATAGATTAAGCAATTTTCTTTCTTTCCACCACAGATGAAGGAAAGAACATTTTGTGATTTCCCCATCAACACAGTCAGTGTTGATGGGGGAATCCCTCCCGCAACGATATTGCATTCTACCAGCAGGGAGCCTTCCTTACTGGCAGAACACAATGATTAGTGTTGCCGGGTATAGCCGGTGGCACTAAGCAATTGGGAAAAACCTGGCAGACTGGTTGTACACAAGTCCACCGATAAATTCCTCATTGGAGGGGTACCAATAAAGTGACTACACCAAATCAATCCGAATCCTTTATTAATTGCAAACTCTAACACCATAAGGCCAGAATGTTGAATTTGATCTAAATTGCTCTATTTCTGATTTCTAATTTACCTTAACCAGTTGCCGACCAGCCGCCGCAGTTGTACTGCAACAGGTTGGCTTGGCTGCGCAAATTGTCATCATTGTATGTCGGCTGTGCAGCCCGACGTTGGGCGGACATCCAATGCGGGTCGGGCGGACTCGATGTCCGCCTGTTACAGAGGCAGAACGGAGATCTGACAGTGTAAACACAGCGGATCTCCATTCTGTCAGGGGACATATCACAGATCTACTGTTCCCAGTAATCGGGAACAATTCGATCTGTCATGCCCCAGCCAGCCCAGCCCCCACACAGTTAGAACACACCCAGGGAGCATAGCGCCCCCTACAGTTTAACCTCTTCCGTGCCAGTGACATTAATACAGTGATCAGTGGCTATTTAAAGCTGAGATCTCTGAAGAAATGTCACGGTCCCACAAAAAGTGTCAAAAGTGTCTGATCTGTCTGCCGCAATGTCACAGTACCGATAAAAATCGCAGATCACTGCCATTACTAGTAATAAGAAAAAATAATAAAAATGCCATAAATTCCTCTTTTTACTTTCGTTTTTATTATCTCTTAAGCAGCATAAGGGTATTTCTACCCCTTGTACTATTTTTTTGCTAAGCATGGAAGGTTATATATTTTTGTTTTGGGTCATTAGATTTTTACTATCAGACCTCATACACACGGGTGTATGTTAAAAAATAAGCAAAACGTTGGGCCCGACGTCAGGGAAAAAAAATTTGGCGTTTTTTTTTCCGGCTTTTGCATCGGCGTTAATGAGTGTTGAGCATCAGCATCAATAGGCGTTTTTTAAAAAAAAAATCCTCTGCTATTTTTCAACCTAAAAACATTGGCATCAAAAAAGCCAGTTAATGCCGGTATGGCATTAGTGAGCGTTTGTCAGCGTCAAAAACGCCAAAACGTTACAGCCTTAGAACGCGCTGGCTGTGGGTTTTAGTTTCAGCTCACTAACGCCGACGCCCTCTACAGCTAAAAAACGTCTTTATGGAGCCACTGACTAACATGGAGAGCTGCAAAAAATGCCACAAAACGTCGGCGGCAAAAAATGTCCGTGTGTATGAGGCCTTATGGGTTGCCATCTATTTTCCAATCATTAGAGGCCGCCTATAGTGATTGAATTTTAATAAATTTTTGTAACCTATTTTATATATTCAAATATTTATTTATTTACACATACTAGAGGTATTTGGATTTGTCATATTGTATCTAATTATATTCATTTGAGCTTATTCTTATTATGATGTGCGTCTCATTTTATTATTATTCTATATCAGTGATGGAAAACCTTGGAACTACATTTCCCATGATGCTCATGCACTCTGCAGTGCGGTTGAGAAATGTAGTTCCAAAACATCTGGGATGCCAAGGTTTGCCATCACTGTTCTATATTAATTATTTGACTAAGTACGCTACTAATAATGCCAGTTCATTTACCAAACTTTTCACCGCAACCATTATGAGTTTTTATAATATCATTCCTAGATTGGATTAGTGGTTTTATGTACACAACATACAGTAGTTTGTAATATGGCAGCCGTATCGTTACTATGGTAACATGCATAGCATTTAACCACTTAAAGTGGTTGTCAACTTGTGACAACCACTTTAACATACAGGTAAGCCTATAATAGGGCTTACCTATAGGTGCCCTGCATATCTCCCAAACCTGCACGGTTCAGGAGATATGCAGTGTTCTGCTAATGCCGACATAATTTCGACACATGCGCAGTTAAGAAACGGCCTCCGTGCCGTTTCTTCACTTTGATCCTGCCGTGACTGGCGGCTCCATGCGCAGGAGTGACTTCAGCGTGGCTCCGGCCAATCAAAGCACTGCAGCCCACGCTGTGATTGGTCTGAGCCGCAGACCAGGAAGTTGCATGTCGCCGGTCACACCGGTGTGCCAAGACCGCTGCAACAGCTTAGTTTCAAGGTAAGTATTCCATAATGGGCTAGCATGCAATGCATACTAGCTCATTATGCCTTTCTCTTGCAGGGTTTTTTTTTTTTTTTTTTTTTTTGGGGGGGGTGACTTTACAACCTCTTTAAGGACCAAGCCTCTTTTAGAGAATCAAAATCAGTTTTTTTTTTTGCTATAAAATTACTTAGAACCCCCAAACATTATATATTTTTTTCTAACACCCTAGAGAATCAAATGGCGGTCGTTGCAATACTTTATGTCACACCGTATTTGTGCAGCGGTCTTACAGGTGCCTTTTTTAATTAAAAAAAAATTAATTTTTTGAATTAAAAAATAAGAAAACAGAAAAGTTAGCCCAATTTTTTCTTTATTGTGAAAGATAATGTTACGTCAAGTAAATTGATATCCAACATGTCATGCTTCAAAATTGCGCCCGCTAGTGTAATGGCGACAAACTTTGGCACCTAAAAATCTCCTTCTGCAACGTTTAAAAATTTCTACAGGTTACCAGTTTTGAGTTACCGAGGAGGTCTAGAGCTAAAATTATTGCTCTCACTCAAACGATTGCGGCGATACCTCACATGTGTGGTTTTAAAACTGTTTTTATATCCGGGCGTGACTTCTGTATGCTTTCGCTTCTGCGTGCAAGCTCAGCAGGATGGGCGCTTTATTTTTTTTTTATTATTTATTTTACTCTTTATTTTTTATTTGTACACCGTCTTTTAAAAAAAAAAACTATTTTTGATCACTTTTATTCCTATTACAAAGAATGTAAACATTCCTTGTAATAGAAAAAAAAGCATGCCAGGACCTCTTAAATATGAGATCGGGGGTCAAAAAGACCTCACATTTACACTAAAATGCAATAAAAAAAAATTCTCCTTTAAGAGCTATGAGTGGAAGTGACGTTTAGCGTTGCTTCCGCTCTTCAATGCTATGGAGCCGAGTAGGCGGCATCTTCTGCTCACTCAGCATCCAGGCATTGTGAGAAGAGGACCCGATACTCTCTGCTGCTACTGGGGGGGTCCAGTAAGTGATGGAGACAGTGGCAGGAGGGGAGCACCTCTCCTGCCCCTGATAAAAGAGATTTTGCGGCGAATCCGCCGCAGAGAGCACTTTTATCTGAAAGGAGCCCGCCCACTGTTTAACCACTTCAGCCCCGGAAGGATTTACCCCCTTCCTGACCAGAGCACTTTTTGCAATACGGCACTGCATCGCTTTAACTGACAATTGTGCGATGTTGTACCCAAACAAAATTGATGTCCTTTTTTCTTCCCACAAAGCTTTCTTTTGGTGGTATTTGATCACCTCTGAGTTTATCTTTTGCATTATAAACAAAAAAAAGAGCGATAATTTTGAAAAAAAAAACAAAAAAACAATATTTTTTATTTTTTGCTATAATACAAACCAAAAAAAAAAATATAAAAAAAACAATTTAATCATCAGTTTAGGCCAAAATGTATTCTACATATTTTTGGCAAATAAAATGACAATAAGCGTTTATTGATTGGTTTGCACAAAAGTTATCGGGGTCTCCAAACTATAAGAATTGAGTTATGGCGGTTTTATCTATTTTTACTGGTAATGGCGGCAATCTGTGATTTTTATCGGGACTGCGATATTGCGGCAGACAGATCGGACACTTTTGCCACTTTTTTAGGACCACTGACATTTATACAGTGATCAGAGCTAAAATAGCCACTGATTACTGTATAAATGTCATTGGCAGGGAAGTGGTTAACACTAATGGGGCGATCAAGCGGTTATATGTGTTCCCTAGGCGTGTTCTAATTGTGTGGGGGCTGGGCTGCCAGGGGCATAAGAGATCTAACTGATCAAGATGGCAGGGATCAGTAGATCACGGTCATGCCATGTGACAGAAAAGGGGAATTGCCGTGTTTACATTGGCGGTTCCCCGTTCTTCCTCCTGTAGTAGGCGATCGCGGGTCAACGGCGGACATCGAGTCCCGCAGCCACACTCACACAGCGTGCGGCGGGCATAAGAGCGTGAATCACCGTTTATATACGGCGATTCGCGCTACGCTGCCACTTTGCAGCAGTAAAAGTATGCGAGCCGGTCGGCAAGAGGTTTAAAAAAATACCAGGGTTATGGTAGCTATCTGCTACAATAACAACGGTATTCAACAATATAAAAAAAGGAAAAAACTGCGCTAAAATTATTTAGACAATCATTGACAGATGACAAAATTAAATAAATGAAGCTGTAAACACAGTGATCTCCCGTTCTGATAGGCGGCATGTGAGAGGTCTACTGGTGCCTGTACTCGGGATCAGTTAGATCTCTGGCGCCGCTGCCAGCCCAGCCCCCTCACAGTTAGAACACGCTTAGGGAACACAGTTAACCCCTTCACTGCCCCCTGCAGGATAACCCCTTCCCTGCCAATGAAATTTACACAGTAATCAGTGGATATTTCAATTTCTGATCGCTGTACAAATGTCATTGATCCCAAAAAAGTGTCAAAAATGTCCAACATGTCTGCTGCAATATCGCAGTCCCGATAAAAATCGCAGATCGCTGCCATTACTAGTAAAAAAAAAAAATTGTAAAAACACCATAAATGAATCCTCATTGTTTGTAAACGCGGCAACTTTTGCGCAAACCAATCAATAAACGCTGATTGCAATTTTTTTTTACTGCAAATACGAGGAAGAATATAAATCAGCCAAAACCGAAGAATACATTTGTTTTATTTTTTTGGATTTGTATTTTAGCAAAAAGTTAGAAATATTGTTTTTTTGCAAAATTGTCGCTCTTTTTTTTGTTTATAGCGGTGATCAGAAATGACACAGAGGTGATCAAATACCACCAAAAGAAAGCTCTATTATGGGAAAAAAAGAACGCAAATTTTGTTTGGGTACAACGTCGCACGACCGTGCAATTGTCCGTTAAAGCGACGCAGTGCCGAATCGCAAAAAGTGCTCTGGTCCTAAACTGGGAAATCCTTCTGGAGCTGAAGTGGTTATAAGCACCGTTTATTGCTTTTATTGTAAGTCAATGGGATAGGGAAGCAATGAAAAGGCCTTTTTTGAGTTAAAGTGTTACTAAACCCACAGCAATAAAATCAGTCTGTTTATGCAGTAAAGCATGCTTGTTATACTCACTGTGGAACCTAAGGGGTTAATACTATGCATTGTGTAAAAAGGCTGTTTGATCCTGTATGCACAGATCCTTCTCTTCTTCCACTGACTCCAGAACATGTCCGGATAAAACAGAGTTACCGGAGTCAGGCTGCACATGCTCAGTTTTGTGTTTTGCTAGAGTTTTTTTTTTCTTGGGAGGGTGAATGTGATCAGCACTGTCCAGACAGAGGGTTAGGGGTCCTGAATCCTGATAGGACAGCCACTGCAGAATGAAAAATTCTTCTACAAGCTTTACCCAGGAACTGATAGAAGTCACAAGACTGATGTTATACTGCTGATGAGAAAAGGTATTTAGCAGTTTATATTTACTAAAACAATTGCATTCCATGTTCTGTGTACTGAGGGAGACCAGATATAGCGGATGCAGGGTTCTGGGTTAGTAATACTTTAAGATTACATACTTGCATAGATTTTCTTTTAACTAGAGTTCAGATTCACTTTAAGAAAAAAAATCCCCAGAACCCCCAAAATGCTGCAAAGGCCAGTTATAGGTGTAGGCAGTGGTCATTGTTTGGTATGTTTGATTTTTGGTCAGGCAACGCATTGACATCTTTGCAGCCACTGTGCTATATGCTGGGTGTTCAATGTGCCTCTGCACCTTTAAGGAGGGGTGAGGCCCCCTCCAGACCATCTGCCTTCACTTATCTCATTAGAATGCATGTGCTTCCACTGTGGAGTCTCTTACAAGTCAGAGATAGGACTACAGATCACTGGGTGCCTTGGCGGGGCCTGTAGCTTGCGCATGCATTTGCAAATTAAGTAGAGCTTGGTATTTGCCTGGGATTTATCCCTGGCCCTTGGTTTTTCGCATTGGCTTGTTACCTTTGTATACATGTACTATGGTGAAATAGAAATATTCAGTCCCTTAGAACATCCAAAATGAGTTGCCCTGTTTATTTCGGATAGACTGATGATGAAATAAAAACATTAGGACTCTCCACCACTGGTGTGGTGCTCCATCTTTACTAAACCTCTAGATCAGGACCTGATAGGGGTTCTAAGTATCCCTTGCTCTAAAATTAAAAACGTCTTCTACTATCCATATTAAAAATATGGAAAGCATTTAGATATACAGTACTTTATTGGATGCAGTGAATTCCCCTGCGCAGACAACTGATACAATGTAATAAAAATATGCTCAGGGTATACACTACAAGACAATTCCACAGAGGAGGAAGATGGGGATACTGCTTTATGGGCATGATGAAAGCAAGCTGCGACAGTGATATCTCAACACTATTGTGTGAAAGTGACAGATCGACACAGGGGTAAAAAGCCTGCATCCAGAACTAGATTTTAAAAGCATGTTGCTTTAGGTCATGCAAGAATGAGTTTGCCCATAATGTGTGTAATTTTGTAAATGCAATATAGTAGTGTGTTATATGTGTATATACACAGTATATATACGGTATCTCACAAAAGTGAGTACACCCCTCACATTTTTGTAAATATTTTATTCTATCTTTTCATGTGACAACACTGAAGAAATGACACTTTGCTACAATGTAAAGTAGTGAATGTACAGCTTGTATATGAGTGTAAATTTACTGTCCCCTCAAAATAACTCAACACACAGCCATTAATATCTAAACAGCTGTGAGTACACCCATAAGTGAAAATGTCCACATTGGGCGCAATTAGCCATTTTCCCTCCCCGGTGTCACGTGACTCGTTAGTGTTACAAGGTCTCAGGTGTGAATGGGGAGCAGGTGTGTTGAATTTGGTGTTATCACTCTCACTCTCTCATACTGGTCACTGGAAGTTCAACATGGCACCTCATGGTAAAGAACTCAAAAAAGAATTGTTGCTCTACATGAAGATGGCCTAGGCTACAAGAAGATTGCCAAAACCCTGAAACTGAGCTGCAGCCAAGACCATACTGCGGTTTAACAGGACAGGTTCCACTCAGAACAGGCCTCACCATGGTCGACCAAAGAAGTTGAGTGCACGTGGTCAGCGTCATATCCAAAGGTTGTCTTTTGGAAATAGATGTAGGAGTGCTGCCAGCATTGCTGCAGAGGTTGAAGGGGTGGGGGGGGGTCAGCCTGCCAGTGCTCAGACCATACGCCGCACACTGCATCAAATTGGCCTGCATGGCTGTCATCCCAGAAGGAAGCCTCTGTTAAAGATAATGCACAAGAAAGCCCGCAAACAGTTTGCTGAAGACAAGCAGACTAAGGACATGGATTACTGGAACCATGTCCTGTGGTCTGATGAGACCAAGATAAACTTATTTGGTTTAGATGGTGTCAAGCGTGTGTGGCGGGCAACCAGGTGAGGAGTACAAAGACAAGTGTGTGAGACTCTCGGAGTCCCCATATACATCCAGGAGTTATTGCATCTACCTTCTGGTTCGTGCAATGATATTGTGGAGGATTTCACAAAATGATGCACCTAATGATTATTCGCCTTGTTGCCAGTTTTGAATACATCAAGACCTGCACCATTTGCTCTCCGTTGCACGTTATTGCTTTTTTGCAGATTATCAATTTTGGACTATATAAACTCTGAATTTTCTATTCTTGATTGATTTGCACATTATACTATATTTGATGAATTTTGTTTTTTAAATTTTATGCACTAGCACTCTTACAGACTTAACACTTTTGATCATTTAGTGAAGTTTGAATCACTTCATTTTACAGTTGTATTAAGTTGAGCGCTACACTATTGGGTTATTCTGATTACAAATCGTTTGTTTGTTGTGTGGCAGCTACCCTTTTTCTCCCCTCTATTTACACTTAATGCGGTATACACACCCCTTTTATATCATGCTTCAAAACTGCGCCTGCTCACAGAATGGCGACAAACTTTGCAACTTAAAAATCGTTTAAAAATGTCTACAGCTTACCAGTTTTGAGTTACAGAGGAGATCTAGTGCTAGAATTATTGCTCTCGCTCTAACAATCAAGGCGATACCTCACATGTGCGGGACTTACGTATGCGTTCGCTTCTGCACACAAGCTCGCGGTGACGGAGCACTTTAATTTTTTATTTTTTTTTTAATTATGTAGTTAACTTTTTATTTTTACACCGTCCTTTAAAAAAAAAAAAAAAACATTTTTGATCACTTTTATTCCTAGTACAAGAAATGTAAACATTCCTTGTAATAGAAAAAAGCATGCCAGGACCTCTTACATATGAGATCTGGGGTCAAAAAGACCTCAGATCTCATATTTACACTATTATGCAATAAAAAAAAAAGAAAAAAGTAACATTGAAAAAAAATGTCCCCTTTAAGCGCTATGGGCGGAAGTTACTTGTGACGTTGCTTCCGCCAGTCAATGCTATGGAGCCGAGTGGGTGGCATCT
Organism: Glandirana rugosa; assembly: GCA_018402905.1. Classification (NCBI taxonomy): domain Eukaryota; kingdom Metazoa; phylum Chordata; class Amphibia; order Anura; family Ranidae; genus Glandirana; species Glandirana rugosa. Next base: position 2,119,177 of record BLSH010073795.1, on the reverse strand, counting down.
TCCGCTCACTCGGCATCCAGGCACTAGGTGGAGCAGATCCAATCATCTCCAGAGCTACCGGCGGGTCCGGTAAGCAGCGGAGATGACGGGAAAACGGCAGGGGGCACCTCTCCCGCCACTGTTGAAAGTGATCTCGTGGCGAGCCACTGGGACCACCTTTATCAGACGTGGAAACGGCCACAGAAAAAAAAAATACCGGGGTTATAGGTAGCTCTCTGCTACAATGTAAACACGGCGGATCACCGTTTTGTCAGGGGACATGTCACAGATCTACTGTTCCCTGTAATCATGAACAATTAGATCTGTCATGCCTCGGCCAGCCCAGCCCCCACACAGAACACAGTGAGGGAACACATTTAACCCTTTGATCGCCCCCTATAGTTTAACCCCTTACCTGCCAGTGACATTTACACAGTAATCAGTGGCTATTGTTAGCTCTGATCGCTCTATAAATGTCATTGGTCCCAAAAAAAAAAAAGTGTCAAAAGTATCCGATCTGTCCGCCGCAATATCACAGTCCCAATAAAAATCACAGATCGCCATTACTAGTAAAAAAAAAATAAGAATAATAAAAACGCCTTAAATCTATTCCCAGTTTGTAGATGCGATAACCTTTGTGCAACCCAATCAATATATGTCTATTGCGATTTTTTTTTTTTACCAAAAATATGTCAAAGAATACATATCGGCCTAAACTGAGGAATACATTTGTTTTTTTATATATATTTTTGTGGAAATGTATTATAGTATAGTTTTTTTTTCTAAATTGTTGCTCTTTTTTGGTTTATAGCGCAAAAAATAAAAACGGCAGAGGTGATCAAATACCACCAAAAGAAAGCTCTATTTGTGGGAAAAAAAGGACATCAATTTTGTTTAGGTACAACGGTGCACGACCGCGCAATTGTCAGTTAAAGCGACGCAGTGCCGTATTGCAAAAAGTGCTCTGGACACGAAGGGGGCAAATCCTTCCGGGGCTATAGTGGTTAATGGCTGTGTGTTGAGTTATTTTGAGGGGACAGCAAATTTACACTGTTATACAAGCTGTACACTCACTACTTTACATTGTAGCAAAGTGTCATTTCTTCAGTGTTGTCACATGAAAAGTTATAATAAAATATTTACAAAAATGAGAGGGGTGTACTCACTTTTGTGAGATGTTGTGTGTGTGTGTGTATATATATATATATATATATATATATATATATATATATA
>BLSH010073795.1:2074372-2094421 GCA_018402905.1 Glandirana rugosa | reverse complement strand
TACGACTCGACATATGACACAGGACACTACGACTTGACACATTACTGTGTTATACACCTTATGTCCCCTGCCTCATCTACCTAAGATATTCCCCACCCCGAATAATCTTCATCTTCCCCAGTTTTCCCTTCCCGCCCCGGACCGCGGGGGGTAGGATTTTGAAGTGGTCGGCGGTGACCAATCCCTGGAATCTAACACATTCGAGTAACTCCCATCCCTGACTACACTTACATGTTACATATACACTTCACAACACATTTAACTTCCGCGATATATTCATGGACTTTATTTTATTTATTTAGTCATCGTACTTATATAGCGCCTTCAATTTACACAACACTTCACATATACATTGTACATTCACATCAGTCCCTACCCTCAATGAGCTTACACAATCTAAGGTCCCTAACCAGTGGCGGCTGGTGAAGTTTTAGGATGGGGGGCGCCAGGCCCCGCCCTTCCCTTTTGACCCCTTCTACTTCTAATAAGCCCCACCCCTTATAGAATCCATCTACTCCGTCCCCTGTATTCCACATATTGTGTCATTACACAGTTCAGCATCACAGGACACAGTATACAGCTCAGCATCACAGGACACAGTATACAGCTCAGCACCACAGGTGGGGTATATAGCAGCTATCACAGGTGGGGTATATAGCAGCTATCACAGGACACAGTATAGAGCCCCAGCATCACAGGTGGGGTATATAGCAGCCAGTATCACAGGTATGGGTAAATTGCAGCCAATATTACAGGTGGGGGTAAATTGCAGCCAATATCACAGGTGGGGTAAATTGCAGCCAGTATCAAAGGTGGGGTTAAATTGCAGCCAATATCACAGGTGGGGGTAAATATTGCAGCCAATATCATAGGTGGCGTACATTGCAGCCAATATCACAGGTGGGGGTACATTGCAGCCAATATCACTCGTGGGGGTGCATTGCAGCCAGTATCACAGGTGGGGGTAAATTGCAGCCAATATCACAGGTGGGGGTAAATTGCGGCCAATATCATAGGTGGGGGTACATTGTAGCCAATAACACAGATGGGGGCAAATTGCAGCCAATATCACAGGTGGGGTACTTTGCAGCCAGTATCACAGGTGGGGTACTTTGCAGCCAATATCACAGGTGGGGTACTTTGCAGAGACCCCCCCCCCCCCGAAGTCGGGACAAGTCCCGCACTTATGCCATCTAATAGGCAGGCAGGAGTGTGCAGGGATCGGCTTGCTGAAAGCGTGCTGTCAGTGTGCAGAGCTGCGCTTGCGATGAGCGGGCTGGAGCCTGGAGTGGATGGTCTGTGGTGTGGGAGTCGGCGGGACTGAAAACCACCCACAGCATCCAAAGCCAGTCAGTCACTGGCTCAGGCAGCCAATCAGACTATGTGTGTGCGCCTGTTCAGCGCACACACATAGTCTTTAATGACTGACCAATCGGTTCGCTACTGTCAGCAGACAGCAAGGAGCTGAGAAAAAAAAAACAAAAGAAAAGTCCATATACCGGTGCCTCCTGTAGTGGGCCGGGCTGACTTTTTTTTTTTTCCTTGTCAGCAGCGCCCAAGTGGCCCTTACTGACCAGCCGCTTTGTCCCTAACTCACGTTCATGCATACACATACTAGGGCCAATTTAGACAGGATCCAAATAACCTACCAACATATCTTTGGAGTGTGGGAGGAAGGCACAGAAACATGCAAACTCCAGGCAGGTAGTGTCGTGGTTGGGATTTGAACCAGCGACCCCTTTGCTGCTAGGCGAAAGTGCTAACCACTACACCACTGTGCCACCCATACTGTTCATATGTATGTATATAGACATCAGAACAAGATCACCCAAAAGGGGAAGCTCTGCTTTCTTTTTTTTTGGGGGGGGGGGGTGTTGAACGAGTGCAAGGGGTCATAGCAACCTTCCGTTAATACACATGCCGGAACCACAGACCCAAAAACTGGCAAGGAAACGGCCCGTGTGAGCATGGCGCTGGATCCTTGGATAGGTAAGTGTCCTTTTATTAAAAGTAGCTTCTGCCGTTTAATCTTTTTCATACAACATGAAGATTCTCTTTAAGTCAATACAAAAATAGATTTTGATATAAGTAATAACCAGCAGCTTTTGCTCCAATTTTATCTGCAAAGTTTTGTTTGTAAATTTGTCCCCTTTAATATGACTGGAGTCACCAAATAATGATTGGGTATAACTATGAAGATGACTGATCTTTAGGGTGACCATTGGTACACCATGTTTTGTGCTGTCAAAAAATTAGCTGGAATTAATATACATCTTCTGTCATTCAGAGCTTATAAGGTTTGGTTCACACCTATGCAGGCTGCGCTTGAACCGTTTTGCGTTTCTATTTACACAAACATTTTTGATGCATTTTAGATATTTTGCATTTTTGGAGGTGTCTGTTGTTTTGCAGGAGAAACCAGCAAAAACACATGAAAAATGTAAGCACATGTTAATAAGGACTGTACTGCATCTCTGCAAAACTGAAAAACGTATTGGTGTGAACCAGGCCTAAAATAAGAATGGAGTCTTCCCCTGAACTAGCACTCACTGTTTGCTGCAGGTCTGGGATTACAATCCTGATGACCATGGTGTTGGTCTGAATATCCTCCAGCCTGCTGGTTGGACGTTCGGCCGTTGCCCTGATAGTGTCATAGATGGTCTCCTCCTTTGAGCTGTCAGATTCGGACTCCATTGAATAGTCTGAAAAGCTCTGCGCCATCTCATCTTCACTGGAAGTGGGACTACGCGGCATGTTCTGTGGATTTCACCATAAAGAGCTGCAGAGACACAACATATAAAGATTAAAGTTCAATCATTTTTATTGAAGTAACAAGATATTATCGTACAATTACAATCACTTTAAACGGTTACTGGTAACCACTAGCCAAAGATATTGTGTTTTGTTAACTAAAAAGAGTGGATACCTTTCATGTCCGTATTTGGTATATCATTTTGTTTATTTACAGGAAACAAACTGCATATCACTTCCAGAGGGGCCTAAAACAGTCAGTTTTTATGAAAGAATAAAAATGTGGCTATAGCTGCCTAAAATGTGTTTGCTGGAGTTAAAGGGGAGTTCCACCCAGAATTTTTTATTTTTTTTGGCATTCACTCTTAATACTAAATATATATAATCTTTTGTTTCCTTACTTTCAAACCGCCTAGTAATTACATGTATTTTTTACTCACAATTTTGTTTCTCTCACTGCTGGACTTTTCCATTTTAGGTGAGGGCACCTGAAGCCCATCCTGGGTCTCCTGGCATCTCTTACTGAAAGAAGTGCATGGCGGGTAACCATCATGCACTCCTCGATCTCGGTCCGCCTTAAATCGTGTCATTTCCTGTCTGGACATAACACGATTTTACAGTACAGGGAAGTCCACTGACTCCTGGGAAATGATGAATCACATCTCCCAGGAGGCCAGGGGAAGCAGGAAGTGAGAAAGAGCCTAGGACCAAATAGGGGCAGAATACAGGGACCACCTAGCAACAAGCGACTTGGGGTGAGTATAATTTTTTTTTCCTTCAAAGGTAAGTCTATATAGGCAAATAACTTGAATGATGTAAACAAAAAATTTCTGGGTGGAACTCCGCTTTAAGCTTTAGGGCGGCTTCACACCCCGCTGTGCAGAACACCTGTGCATCCCCGTGGTAAACATGGTCCCCACACGAGCGTGTGCTGTGATACACCCGTATAAATAACGCCTTAGAATCTTCTTTGGGTTTAAAGTGCTATCTGTATACCTGTTGGGGAGATATTCCTGCACTTCCTGTTCTGACACCTTTTGAAAGAGACAGGAGGCGAAGGTAAATCCCCCCGCTGGGGACACAGCGTTAAAGAAAAAAAAAAAAAAGCAAAAAAGAGGCCATAATCCTATCCCTCTCCACCAAAACCCAATATGAAGATAATAGCTGCTATTGAATATATCTCATGATGGGTTTCCTTTTTAAAGAAGAATCAATGCTGAACACCATTTATTTTGTATGTGTGAACCGATTAAATACATGATACATATACATGATAAATAATTAAATGAGACACAGCTGGGGACACATAGCTTATGAGGCAAATGCTTCAGAGACACAAGCAAAACACATGCACAAGGTAAAACAAAAAAAAGTAAAAGCAAGTTTTAAATGACAAAAAGCAATATATTACAATGTGATCCTGTTTCATTATTATTATACAGGATTTATATAGCGCCAACAGTTTGCACAGCGCTTTACAATGTAAGGGCAGACACTACAATTACAATACAATACAATACAGGAGGAATCAGAGGGCCCTGCTCGTTACAATCTAGGAGGGAGGGTTAAATGATGATACGAAAGGGCAATAACTGCGGGGGATGAGCTGATTGAGAAAATAAGAAGTATAGTTGTTAGGTGGTGGCAGGATAGGCTTCCCTGAAGAGAAAAGTTTTCAGGGATCGCCCGAAGGTGGATAGATTTGGGCACAGTCTGAAATATTGGGGTAGGGAGTTCCAGAGGATGGGAGAGGCTCGGGAGAAGTCTTGGAGGCGAGTATGAGAGGAGGTGATGAGGGAGCTGGAGAGCAGGAGATCTTGGGAGGAACGAAGAGGAGGATTAGGATGGTATTCTGAGACTAGGCTGGTGATGTAGCTGGGAGCAGAGTTGTGGATGGCTTTGTAGCTCATTGTTAGTATTTTGAATTGAATTAGTTGGGTGAGTGGCAGCCAATGGAGGGATTGGCAGAGAGGGGTGGCAGACGCTGAACGGTTTGTAAGGTGGATGAGTCTGGCAGCGGCATTCATGATGGACTGCAGGGGGGATAGTCTGTTTAAAAGGTAGGCCAGTGAGGAGGGAGTTGCAGTAGTCGAGGCGAGAGATGATCAGGGAGTGAATCAGGAGCTTTGTGGTTTCATTGGTTAGGAAGGGACGTATTTTAGAGATGTTGCGGAGGTTAAGGCGGCAAAGCCACTAACATGTTAGTAATTTGCAACATTTAGCTCTGGTCTTTTTTCCTGATACTAAAAACAAGCAGCTGTCACTAGGTATAATAATGTATCCATCTCACAGGCCACTTTCACTATAAACAGGATTGTTTTTATAGGAAACACAGCGTGTGAAGAAAGAAACAAGTATGTTGGTTACCTTCCCAGCATGCTGCAAAGAGCACAACGCTAAACTCCCAGCAACTTGTAAAAAGCTCTATTTAGTACATATACTCATTGAAGGACCTGAGGAATGCAAACTATGTAAAATTAAAATACTTCATATCTGCAGGATCTCCAACATCATCCTGCTCAGTTACCTGTACCCCAGGGTCAGCCTCTCTGGACACTATTTGGTGGCATACCACCCATAGTTCTCTAGATCAATACCAATTCACTTTGGAGTCAGCACTGCCTGTCCTTCAAAGGAAACTCGTTAGGAGAGATATTTGAAGGCTGCCATTACGGACCTCTTCTAAATATGCAAATTTCTTGGCTGACCCTTTAATTCAGGGACCTGAAAATAATCTCTTCTTACTTCTCTAACTTTCCTACTTTCCCATGTCAGTGGGTAAGTAAGCATTATACTTTGTTCACACAGGCGTACTTAAAGGGTAAGTTCAAAGAAAATCCGTAAGGTGAACTTACACTGGACCCCTTCCCCATCGCCCTTGGTACCGCTATACAGGAGTCCCGCAATCACCCGCTGTGACACATCGGGTTGTCGCTTCACCGGTAAACTACACTGCTGAGTGTGTGAGCATCATGGGAAATGTAGTTCCAAAACATCTGGGGTGCCAAGGTTCGCCATCGCTGCCCTATAGGCACCTCTCAGCGTGTACAGATAGGAGGAGTTTTCATTGTCAGCGCTGTCACATGGACGGTGCTGACTAATCAGAACCTGCCTAGCCCATCCTGTCAGTGACTCCACCCCCTTTGCCCTGCCAATGTGAGAGAAGGCGGCCCTATACCAGAAGCATCGGCTCTGCTCCCTCTAGAGCTGGCTCCAGTGCTGCTAATTACACTACCGGTCAGACAGAGCAGCTGCCTGAGACTGAGTTAGTTACAAGCTGCAGCCTGCAGAGCGTGCAAACGCGGAGGGAAACCAGCAGCCGGGTGCCCCTAGGCAGCAGTGCGCCCTAGGCAGCTTCCTAGTTTGCCTAGTGGTAGGACCGGCCCTGAATAGGACTGTCTGCACACAGACACACAGAATACCTGTTCATCCAATGCAGGCAAAGCACGGCCCTCACATGGATGTGCGCCAGGGCCAGAACAAAGCGTAGCCAGAAGGAGTGGCTGCCTTTGGCACATTGTGTATTGTAGGGATGGGGGCGCCGGAAGTTCCTTCTACTATAAGACTGACAGTAGTAGTGACAGCACCATCTCTACTTCTGTCAGCCCAGTGCTGGAAGCGGCAAGGAGAGGAGGAGAGAGTCGGGAGGAGGTGTGCTCTGTGCTCTGTCTTTTCCTGATAAGCTTGTACATAATGAAGGCATCTTTGCCTTGGGCACTGGATAATCTTGTCCCGGCAATGGTGTGCACTTTAGTATGCCTGTGTGAACGAGGGCTAACAGCCAGGTAATTAGTACTTTCAGAAAGAGATCATTAATGGCAGTCTTTGTATTTTTCTTGTGACAGGTGAGGCTCTATTGCATTGCAATGTGTTTCCCAACACTGGAAGCTTCATCAGGGGAGACAGTAAGTGTTCCATGGCTCCTTCATTGCCCAATCACAGGCTGGATTTCACGGTAGACTAAACTGTATAGCCCAACTGCAGAATAGCCTGCAGGTAAGGTCTACATAGGTCCGGGATCTGACTGTGATCTCTGACAGGGGTGTCTGGATTGCACGAGTGACTGAACAGAATTACAAACCTGTTGTTGGCAGGCAAGGCAGCTCACATATGTGAATTTCAATTGTGTGTATAGCTATGGGCGTAGAGTTTTAAAATTTTATTTTACAAATCAAAATAAAACAGGGACACTTGTGTTGAAAAAAGTAGAAACCAGATCAGGTCCAAAAGAGGTATTCTTCCCAATTAGCTACATAACATTGATGACTTGAAGTCAGCAGCCTTCCACAGGGATCATCCAACACCTGTTCTTCCCTAATACTAAGGTTCATGCACTATGGCAGATTTTATTTTGCACATACATATTATTGGGGCTACTATGTGATCATACTGGATGAAAACCTCAAGAATTTGGAGATTGCGACAGGATTTTATCCATTTAGAGCCAGAGTGTGGTGGTGTTGCCGGAGGATTAAGATTAAAGTGATACTAAAGGTTCACGTTTTTTTTTTTTTTTAAATAACAAACATGTCATACTTGCCTCCTCTGTGTAAGGGCTTTGCACAGAGAGGCCCGATCCTCCTTTTCTGGGGTCCTCTGGCGGCACTCCTGGCTCCTCCTCTTCTCGAGTGCCCCCTTGGAGAAGTGCTTTCCCTGGGGGCACCCGTGTGGGTGCGCTCCTGAGTCCTACTGCTGCGTCCATTGACACAGAAAGCAGGACTCAGCCCCACTCCCTGGCTCCCTGGATTTGATTGACAGCAGCGGGAGCCAATGGCACCTGCTGCTATCAATCTATCCAATGAGGACCCGTGCCAGCGCTGGAGGTGCTGGGCTCGTCCTCGACGCTGGAATGATTGGGTTCAGGTAACTATAAGGAGGGCTCTGGGGGGCTGCTGCATTACAGGAGGTTTTTCACCTTAATGCATAGAATGCATTAAGGTGAAAAACCTTAAGAACTTTACAACCCTTCTAAGCATGTCTGGGCCTATGTTTTGTGGCTGCAGTCTCTGGTAAGCATTTTGTGTGCTTACTGGTTTGGTGGTGGTACACCGAAGTGGGTGTAAAGATCTGGTGGAAGATCTACATTGGTCTTCCATATCCAGATAAACTTTTGATCAATTTCAATGCACAAGTCACTTTATTTTTGGTATTGAAACAATGAAGTGACAGCTACCCAAATAGCAAGCAATTGTGCTGAAAGTTTGAAAATGACTTGCTAAGCTATCGATAAACTTGCCAGGCTTCACAAGTTTTTTGTACAATTGCAGCAAGTCCACATTGCGTGACTCCAGATCAACTTTCTTTGCAAACATTTTGCAAGTCTGCTGCAAGTTCTGGCTCAGTTACGGTGTGCAATAGTCACCCCACCACAGGGGTCACTGTGACTGAATTTTCATGCTGTATACTCGCAGAGCTCTTGCTGTAGAATCATCACTGCAACTGTTATAGAGACTTGCCACTCAAATTTGCTTCAAACTGGAAAAGTTTCAAGTAGAACCTGTGCTTCAAGTGCTCTGTACGTGTACAACTTTCCAGTGAAAATGTGCAGCAAGTTAACAAACTTACAATTCAACACTGCCACAAATTTGTGGTAAGTTGCCTTGCTATCTGGGTAATAGCCAGCAGGAGATTTTTTGATTCTAATATATAAATGAATGTATTTTGATGGTATTATTTATTTATCTAATCTATTTTGGCACAGGTAACTGTGTTGCATTCAGCACTTTTAGGCCTCATACACACGGGCGTTTTTTACAGCCACGTTTTTTAGCGTTTTTTTGCAGCTCTCCATGTTATTCAATGGCCCCAAAAAAACACTGACGTTTTTAAACTGTAGAGGGCATCGGTGTTAGTGAGCTGTAAATAGAACGCGGGACCAGTGTGTTCCGAGGCTGTAGCATTTTGGGGTTTTTGACGCTGAGTTGGCAAAACGCTCACTACTGCTCACTAACGCCGTACCGACGTTAACCGGCGTTTTTGACACTGGCGTTGTCAGGTTAAGAATTAGCAGAGGAATGTTTTATTTTAAAAAACACCTGACGCTGACGCTCACTAACGCGCATTAAAGCCAATGCAAAATGCCGGAAAAAAACGCTGATTTTTCCCTGACGTCGGGCCCGATGTTTTGCTTATTTTTTTCATACGCCCGTGTGTATGAGGCCTTAGAATGTTTATTTTGCACAGAACTTATGAAATTCAGTATGGATTATTGAGTATGATATAATTTGAACAATGATTAATTTTAGGAGTCAACACATCTATTTAATATTTGGATATTCTTAAAAGTGTTTATGTATTCACATTTATTGTAGTTTGCAGCTTTCTCCATTTATTATTATTTCACCTATTGGATGTATTAACACTAAGCGCAGCTGTTTCATATACCCATAATATATGGTAGGAAGGCTGAAGGAAGCAGTAATAATAACTGTGCTCTTTTATTGTATTGTAAAATGTGCAGGATGTGAATCCCAAAAGACTATAATGAAAGACACAGAATGCCCATTTCATTTACTTCCACACTGCCTTCTATGCTCTAACAATCAAAAGCTGTGAATGAGAAAAGTGACAGCTCAGACATCAGATGTGATGAATTTTAAGAGATTACCCTCTACAACCCCAATCTTTAAACATATGAAAGACAAGGATGTGCGGACAGCTCCCAGAGGAGTCCAGTCAAGGGCACAGCAATAAACATGGATTTTTCTGTGAATTCAGAATTTGTAAAAACAACAATAGTTTATCGGAGCACTCCAGAGCAGAACATTGCTGGGTTTAATATTGACGGTGAAAAAGTTGAAGTTACACAGTGTAAATGTCTATTACATCCAATCATAAATTGTTCAATGTCAAAAATAAAAAATACGTCTACTTTAATCAAAGTAGTGGCTTGAAACAATTATTATTTAGGTCACATTAAGGCCTCTTTCACATGGGTGCCCAAGGGTCAGTAAAAACAGGCAGTTAATCTGCAGTTTTATGGTCCTCTGGCCACCCATCTAAGTCTACGTTACAACCAGAGAAGGCTGTCCATATGGCACAGCGATTTTAACATGGAATGCAGAGCTGACAGGCAGCACCGCCTGCCAAACTTGGCTTTCGAGTCAATAGGGCTGTGCCACAACAGCAAGCCAAATGTTTGGCTCGTGGCTGCAGTACATTACACCCATTTTAAATTGCCGCAAAAAAAACCCCAAAAAAACAGGAATTAAACTATAACTAAGTGTGAAACTTTTTTTTTTTTTTTTAGTTTTGGATAGAGTGGTGAGGGATTAGAACACCTGTCTGTTTTTATTGCTGTCTGTACCCCAATTAAGAAGATTCACCCTAGGTGAATGTTACTTAGTACATGAGATTGGTATTATCAAAACTGTACTAATACTATCCCGACGGGGGATCTGGATGGTATGTGGTCTACTTCCGTACACCGAGGAACTGCAACAGAAAACTCGGGATGTAAATACAAGGACTGGATCAAAGATTGGAGCATCACACCAAAATGTTGAAGCAAAAGTTTTTATTCCAAACGTGTAATAAAGTTAATAGCCCGACGCATTTTGGGTGCCTCACTTTGATTGCTTCATCAGGGCTTAAAGCGGTGGTGGCCGCTAATCTCCATGGAGGGGGCATTTATTTTTTTTCTAGAAGCATGTGATGATTATTATTATTATACAGGATTTATATAGTGCCGACAGTTTGCACGGCGCTTTACAAGCCTTAGGCTCTAATTGACTTCAAAATGGGTGGGCTCGGGGTGCAGTGAGCCCATCCACTTGTGTGACATTAGCAAATTAATATTCTCTATCGTCTTCCTGCTTCTCCTCATGGCTAATCAGGAAGCACGTTTTAAGACCTGATTGGCCAGGAGGTGAAACAGTGGGGAAGCCGCCGAGGAGGAGAAGCAGCTGGGAAGCAGCCATGGAGGAGAAAGAGTGGGGAAGCCGGCCACGACCTGGATGGGGTACGTAGTATGGGACGATCAGATCGAAGGTTTGTTTGCTGCCCCCCCCAAAAAAAAAGAGCACCAGCCGCCACTGTCTTAAAGTATAACTAAAGGCAAAACACTTTCTTTACTTTTGGACAGAATGGAGAGGGATTAGGACACTGGTCAGTTTTTATTGCTGTCTGTGCCTCCATTGGGGAGATTCAACCCCTCTATTTGTCCTGTTTACCATTAGCATTTAAAGTGAAAGTAACAGAAAATCCCAAATTTTGGGTTGTCCCCAGAAAAGTAATAGAGAGGAAATCTTCCAATGGGGACACTAGTTCTGGTGACCTGGGGTTCCCCTAATTTGCAGGGATTTCCACACTTCCTGTTTGGCTATGGGACAGGAACAGAAGCTAAATCTCCCCAATGGGACATAGATGGCACAAAAATAAAATCTAACTGGGGTTATAACCCTCCCTTACTCTATCCAAAATGAAAAAATGTTTTGTCAATATTTCTACTTTAAGGAAGTATTGTCTCCTGAGCGTCTGATAGCAGCTGCTTAGCCACATTCTGAAAAACTATCCACTACAGATGGATTTTCAGTGCATGGGCTAATGTGAGCCTAACCCAACAATTATCATAGTTTATCTATTATGGAAAAGTTAGGTTTGGAACAGGCCACACTGTATTGGTTCCTTCATAATTGCTTACAACCTTCAACACTCCTCACCAAATTCTACTTTTGTTGGGATAGAGGAAGGGGAGATCCCCCTACACATACAGTATCTCACAAAAGTGAGTACACCCCTCGCATTTTTGTAAATATTTTATTCTATCTTTTAATGTGACAACACTGAACAAATGACACTTTGCTACAACGCAAAGTAGTGAGTGTACAGCTTGTATGGTGTAAATGTGAGAGGTTTACTCACTTTTGTGAGATACTGTAAGAGCCCCCCTTGACAACAGGCTCCCTTCTTCACATCAGAATCATCTTTTCACATCAGCGTCTTCCCCATCACAACAGATCCCCCACACCAGTGTCCCCTCATCACATCCGAGCCCCCTTCAAATTGGAGCTCATCCCATCACATCAGAGACTCCCCTTCATATTAGAGCCCCCCTTAAACATTAGAGCCCATCACATCAGAGTCTCCCTTACACACTGGGTTCCCCCCAACAGATTCCTCAGTCCCCACTTCACAAATACGTCCTACCTTAGGACACTGTGCAGCCGTGCCAACTCTGCATTACGAAGACTGGTGGGGACACAAATGAAATCCAGGGGGGGCACAGCCCACCCCAGCACCCCCCTCATCCAGCCCTGCCAGAAAGTCCTGCTTCATATTTCAGGAGCATTTTTAGACAAAACTTAGGTTTTCATGGAACTGCTTAAGAACAATTACATTTCTAAATGTTCCCCATTACACAGAAAATCTTCACTTTTTAACTTTAGGTCCATTCTAATGTGTATCTTAAGCCAAAAGATTGCAGATTTTTATTGCTGTCTGCATCTGTTAACGTGGTTCAGTCTCTTCATTTGTAATGGTGACTATGGTCACTGTGATTGAAAGTAAGGGGAAATCCAAAATTTTAAGTTGTCATCACAATAGAAATAGAAAGGAAAGGACACAGTATGACAAGGGGGCTGACAGAAGCAACCACTAAGTGGTATAGGGAACACAGGAGATTGACACTTCTGGAAGTTTTGGTTCTGGAATAGTCAGTATTTCCTCTTGCTCAGTATTTATGGCCTTCTATACAGGTACTCTTAGGACACTTTCACACTGGGGGGCGGTGGGGCGTTAGCGGTAAATACCCGCTAGTTTAAGCAGGGATTTACCACTGTTATATTGGTGCTACGGCGGCGGAAGCAGTGCGCTTTTAACCCCCACAAGGGGTTAACACGGGGTTAAAAGTTCCGGCACTCCGCACTTCTGAGGCGGTGTGCAGCCGCTTCGGAAGCGCTGCCCCATTGTTTTCAATGGGCAGGGGCGGTGGAGGATCGGTATATTACCGCTCACCGCACCGCCCCAAAGATGCTGCTTGCAAGACTTTTTGTAACATCCTGCAAGCGCACCGCCCCAGTGTGAAAGCACTCAGGGCTTTCACATTGGGGTGGATGGGGAGGGATTTTTGAGGCACTTTACAGGGCGCTATTTTAAGCTAAATAGTGCCTGTAAAGCACCTCAGTGTGAAAGGGTTTTTTTTGTAAATATTCAGATTAGAGACAGAGTCATGCCATTACATTAAAGTAAAAAAATATTCACTACTAAAGCTCATGGCAGACATTCTAATTGCTCAAAACTTCACCAAGATTTACTCAAAAATAGTCATACAATCTTTTTACCAACTGAAAAAAACTGTACCTCCTGTCTCCGCAAATAATATAAGCTTTGGAGTATAGATTTGTATTATTATGTGAATTGCAGTCTGATTACTGAGCATCTGAATACCAATTTAATCAGGTAAATTGTTATCTGGTCTTTGTGGGACGACCTGACAGCTTCCTGTAGATTAAATCCTTCAAAGAGGACTAGTCAATGAGCCATTCACCTATCAAAATTCTTCCAAGTATACTGGACAATGAGCGATTAGTTTCATACATAACTTGCATATAGGAGATTATGAGTAATGCATGTACTCAGCACCATTTAGACAGTGCTCATAAAAATCTCACACACCTGCCTGATTATTGGTTTGTTCATGTATAGAAAAGTTATATGTTGAAAAAAAAAACAAATGATGCAACTATTACGATGTGGATGTCACCATAATCATATACATACATTACAACATGGTGCTAGCTCTATTTTACCTTTAGAATAGAAATATACCCAAAAAGTCAAGAAAAATATTGGACCTGTTGCCCAGTTTTTGCTATGTTACTGCTGGAGTTATTTCTCACCATTTCCTGCCCTGGTTGAAACAAGGGCATTGTTGTGAGATGAACTTCCTGTTCTCCCTCTCAGAGGGCCTTGAGTATACTGTCCTTTGGAGAATCCAGTAGGAAGTTTGTGATAACGTGATTGACTACCTACTAGATTCTTTATAGTAATATATAAATACTACCCTACAGAGATGGGAAACAGGAAACTCTGTTAAAGGGTAACTCCACTTTCATGGGGGAAAAAATAGCAAAAAAAATAAATAAATAATATAGTGTATGCAATTGTGACACAAGTCATATTGTAACTGAATGTTATTAAAAATGACCTTTCATTTTCAATCTGCAGCTCTGTAATTGTCTGTAAAGTGCAATGTAATATGACTGCCTGGAGGTGTTCTGTACACCGAATGTGTACAGAAGGTCCCCCATAACCCTCAGTTTCTGCTTGTGTAATTGGCCCATTCATTTTTCAAAAGTCTACACTAAGATACAAGTCAGATTTCCGGCATCCCCTGCAACAAAAATGTAATTTTGTGGTATGATACTCCCAATAGGAAACAACGTCTAAAGGGATGCAGACCCTGCAATTTTCCTCATTAACTACTTACCGCCCGGCCTATAGCAGATTATCGGCCGAACGGGGGTTCCGTTATCCTGACTGGATCGCTCGGCAATCGGCGGTGTGGTATGTCACTCTGACACACCGCAACTCCGATTGTGGTAAAGAACCTCTGACAGAGGCTCTTTACCACGTGATCAGCTGTGACCAATCAATCTGATCACAGTGTGAACCAGGAAGTGCCGGTAAACGGCTTTCCTCAGTTCGCGCTGACAAACCAATCAGCGGCTCTCCTGCCGGGGGGGGGGGGTCTGTGCTGATAATCAAAGCATTGATTATCAGCGCAGCCCCCATCAGAAGTGTCCACCACCACTGCCTATCACTGCCCATCAGCTGCCAGTCAGTGCCCACCAAAGTGCCAGTCAGTGCCCTTCAATGATGCCAATCCGTGCCCATCAGTAATGACTGACAGTACCTCCTCATCAATGCTGCCTATCAGTGCCATCTATTAGTGCCGCCTGTCAGTGCACATCAGTGCCACCTGTCAGTGCACATCAGTGCCGCCTATCAGTGCCCGTCAGTGCCACCTATCAGTGCAGCATATCAGTGTTGCCCATCGGTGCCCATCAGTGCTGCCTATCAGTGCCCATCAATTCTACATATTAGTGCCTCCTCATCAGTGCCCCCTTATCAGCGCCACCTCATCAGTGTCCATCAGTTCCCGTCAGTGAAGAAGAAAACAAAATTTGATAACAGAAATGAAGAAAACTTTTTTTTTCAAAAATTTTGCTCTTTTTTAGTTTGTTTAGCAAGAAATAAAAACATCAAAAGAAAGCTCTATTTGTGGGAAGAAAATGATAAAAATTTAGTTTAAGTACAGTGTTGCATGTCCCTGCAATTGCCATTCAAAGTGTGACAGCGCTGAAAGCTGAAAATTGACGAAGCGACTTGAGTCCCAGGGGAGACAGCCAAGTCTGGGCAGAGAGCCAACTTCTGAGAAAAGAGATACAAAGTAATTTACTTCAAAGGCATGAACTCTGAGTGAACTCCCCTTGTATAGATTTTTGGTTTAACCATTTAAAGACTAAATCTTTCTTGACACTTGCTGTTTACAAATAAAAATCCATTATTTTATGATAGAAAATGACTTAGAACCCCCAAACATTATATATTTTTTTTTAGCAGAGACCCTAGAGAATAAGATGGTTGTTGCAATATTTTATGTCACACGCTGTTTGCGCAGCGGACTTTTAAAAGCAATTTTTTGGGGAAAAATGACCCTTTCAAAAAACGAAACAGTGCTGTTAGCCCAATTTTTTTGTATATTTAATATATTATGCCGCGAGAATCGTGAGAGAATTGTGATCTTTATTCTAAGCAAAAAAATCGTGATTCTCATTTTGGCCAGAAACGTGCAGCTCTAACAGTACATATCATCAAATGATTTAGAGAATCTGGAGAAATCTCTGTGCAGAAGGGACAAGGCCGAAACACAATATTGGATGCCCATGATCTTCTGGCCCTCAGACGGCACTGCATTAAAAACAGGCACGATTCTGTCATGGACATCACTGAATGGGCTCAGGGATACTTCCAAAAATCACTGTCTATGAACACAGTTCGCTGTGTCATCCAAAAATGCAAGGTAAAGCTCTATCATGCAAAGAAGAATCCATATCTGAACATGATCCAGAACCACCGCTGTCTTCTCTGGGCCAAAGCTTATTTAAAATGGCCTGTTGCAAATTGGCAATATTATTATGTGGTCAAATGAACTGAAATGTGTTGCTCTTTTTGGTAACCATGCGCACTGCCTCCTCTGGACTAAAGGGGAGAGGGATCTCTTGAGGCTTGTTATCCGCACTCAGTTCAAAAGCCTGCATCTCTGATGGTATGGGGGTGCATTAGTGCGTATGGAATTGGCAGCTTGCACATCTGGAAAGGCACCATCAATGCTGAAAGATATATCCAGGAACAGTATATGCACCCATCCAGACAACTTCTTTTCAGGGAAGACCCTGCAGTTTTCAGCAGGACAATGCTAAATGGCATACAGCATCTATGACAACACTATGGCTTCGTAGTAGAAGAGTCCAGGTGCTTAAGCTGCCTGCCTGCAGTCCAGACCTTTCACCAATTGCAAATATTTGGCACAACTTGAAACAAAATACAACCCAGAACTCTTGAGAAGTTAGCATCCTATATCAGGCAAGAATGTGAAAATATTCCTCTCTCCAAACTCCAGCATCTACTTTTTTGAGACGTGTTGCTGTTAATAATTTCAAAATGGTATGCTTTCTCAGTTCTATTATCTATTGTGAATAAAATATGGGATTATGAGATTTGCAAATCGTTGCATTCTGTTTTTATGTCCCAACTTTTTTGGAATTGGGGTTGTAATTCATAAATTACCTCAACATTAAACTGCAGCTCCAAATTTAATATAATCCTCTGTTTATAGGTGGTCTAAGCAAAGACATAGACTGCAAGAGGTACATCTACTCAAAAGCCAACACATACAGAATTTAAAACAGAACTTAACTCAAAAAGCGATGTGCCACTTATTCTCCCCCCCCCAGCTTGGAACATATGTTCTGCGGGATGGGGGACCAAATAATGCTTTTGTTGGTAGCGGCTCCTACTTCCAAAATCCTAGCCTAGGTGAGGATGACATTATTCATCCTGCCCCCCATCCCGCCTGCAGCCTCCTGGCACACATCATATGTCCCATGAGGCTGCAGAACCGGTCTCCATGCAATGCACAATCCTGCACACAGTGGGGAACCAGCTGTAACTTGTCAGGAAGTCACAGTCGACTTTCAAATCCAAGATGATGACACCAACGACCTGCACTGGTGAGAAGAATCCGCTTTCATTCTTAAAAATCTTTGTTACATTTTTCTAAATGTAAAAAAGCATCCTTTCTATATCTTCCACATTATTTTCTCTTTATTGCCATGGGCTGTTTGAGTTTATAAAATGTTTATAAAAATGCAAAAAGGTCATATATTGTACAGGTAAAATATAATTTAGCACCACAGCAGATGTATAGGACACACATGAATGCTTCCTTTATTTTTTAAATGTAAGCAGGTAAGTATCTGCATTTGATCTGGTCTCAGGTGTACACACTGTACAGTCAAGCATATACTGAGAAACGGGACAAGGAGCCAATTAGCTGTGCTAGCAAGGAACATGAAAGAAAAAGCACAGAGTGACTGACACAATCTCATCTGTTAGGAGTTTCCTGATATCAATTAAATATATATTATTAAATCTTAATGGAAGCACAACTAAACTTCAGATAAAATTAAAGTCACAGGTGTTACAAGACAAAACTATAGACCCTTGGAGAATTGTTTTCCAAAGACATATATAAAAATCGCACTTGCACAGAGGGAGGTCAAATAAAAGTGAACTGAATTTATTTTATAATTTATAAGGCAATATAGTTTATATCTTTGTGACACTACTAACAAGATGATAACTACAAAATCTTAAAAAACTTTAATTTACAGTAGGTATATATAGGACAGCATACTATCTAAAGGTCTCAATGATAATGCAAAATCTAGTACCATGTATTTGTATTCTCATAATAACTAAAAAGGAAATGTGTGTTTTCTCACAGGGTGAGAAATGAAGATATATTTATCCAGATAATGCACAGAGTGGCCCCAATCCTCCTCTTCTGGGGTCACTCAGTGGTGCTCCTGGCTCCTCCCCTTCTCGAGTGCCCCTTTGGAGAGCCATTCTCCCTCGGGGCACTCGTGCAGTCGCACTCCTGTGTCCTGCTGCTGCTGTGTCCATTGACTCTGACAGCAGTACTCAGCTCTGCCCCCGGCTCCCACGTCATTAGATTTGATTGACAGCAGTGGGAGTCAATGGCTCCTGCTGCTATCAATCTATCCAATGAGGACCCGAGCCAGCGGCTGGAGTGAGTGTTCTCATCCCCATCGCTGGAATGATCAAGCTCAAGTAATTTAAAGGGGGGCTGCTGCAGTACAGGAGGTTTTTCACCTTAATGAATAGAATGCATTAAGGTGAAAAAACTTGAGGGTTCAGAACCCCGTTTAGGCTCAGTTCACACATATGGGAAGAGGATGCGTTTTAAACCGCATCTGATTTACATAACATGTGAACCAGACTGGCTTTCAATAAAGCCGGTTCACATATATGCGGGCCGGTTGTGGTGCAAATTGTAAAAGGGTCCTGTGCATTTTCATTCCAGTTCAGGTGCGATTTCAGTGTCAAATTCACACCTGAACCGATGAATGGAAACCACAACAGACCAGTGCTACATATATGTGAACAGAGCCTTAAGGATTAACAATCAATAACATTTCAATTCATTTCTGGATAAATCACACATCTCACAAATATTACAGGATTAAAATGAAGGTACATTAAAGGTTAATATCACAAATATTATCCACACTGGGGACGGCACCTATCCACAATATGATGAGGATAACATATTTAAAAATGTAACCAAGGGATAAAAAGATTATGTCCCATATAAGGTAGAATTGAAAAAAAAATAAAAAAAAAACATTTTCCAGAAGACCTAATAGATTTATTCCCCGGTCAAAGTGACATTTGGTGGACAGGTACAGTCATCGCCTAAACCAATAGGTCAATCCATAGAAGTACCTTCCAATCATTTGTAGGCAAATATTCTGAACTATCCCTGCTCTAGGCTATTCTTTACATAGGGGAATTTTGGAAATAAAAAGGGAAGTTCAGAAATGGGAAAGGTGGATCATCATCTTCCTAACTGATTCTTCCAACAAGACACTCTCCCAAACATAACGCTACCTCGATCTAAGGCTTTGTCAGTCGACCTCCTTGAAAGCCCTGAACATTCTCTACAGGTCTCAACATAAACAGCTTTGCAAATTCCCGGGTGTGGTTCCATAATCTAACATAACAATCTGTGGTTGGTAAAATATAGGTTATCTCCATACTGCAAATTTTTCCCTCACTTCTGAATCTCGCTGACTGTGGTGGTGTCATAGTTTTGTATGATAGAGCTTTGGTGTTAAATCCTATTTAAAGGTATGTTCGCCACCTCAGAATCAGGTAATTAAAGTGGAGTACCACCGTTTCACACTCGTTTGTAAGTTTATTAAAAGTCAGCAGCTAAAAAAAGTGTAGCCACTGACTCTTAATAAACAGCCACTCACCTGTCCCACGGTCCAGCGTTGCGGCCGCCTGGAGCCTCGCTTCTCTCCCCCTCCCCTCCACGGCACCGGCATTACTACTGTGGGCGCCCGCTGGTGATAGCTTTCAGCTTCACAGCCGGGCACGCACTGCGCATGCGCAAGTCACGATCCTAATGGCCAGGCAATCTTCTGGGACCTGTGACGTGTCCCAGAAAATTGCCACGAGGGAGGGGCCTTCTAGGGGGAGAGGAGGAGTCGCCTAGGCGGCGCAGCAACGGAAGCCAGAAGAGGGACAGGAACTACCTGTCAAAACCAGGTACCCACTCCCCCCCCCCCCCCCAAGAAAAAATTACAAGCCAAATGTGGCATGTAAGGGGGCAAGGAGTGCTTAAAGCGGAAGTTACACTTTTGGAACTCCGCTTTATGGCAAACTGTTGTCAGCGTAATTATTAGCATAGACTCAGTCCTCATATTTTGCCACAGAAGAGTCAGAGGGGAGGGTCTGATTGGATGGACCCTGTTGTCTGCCAATATATTCCAATTGCTTGTATTTTGAGACAGTGGGGATGGTAACTGCTGAATGAAAAATAAGATATCTAATTCATCCTAAATGACTAGGCCTAAATCTTTAGTCGTATGAATTATTGTTGTAGTTATGTGATATTAACTTAATTGTGTCATGCGATAAATCAGACATATATAGGTAATTGTTACCGTCTTGATGTTAATTCAATTATAGTGTATTGATGTTGTT